>CAUYQG010193948.1:0-18565 GCA_963574415.1 Tarsius wallacei
CAGGCGGGTCTCGAACCCGTGGACTCAGACAATTCACTCACCTCAGCCTCCCAAAGCGTGGGATTACAGGCTGAGCCATCGAACCCGCTTATTTTATTCTATTTTATTATTTTATTTTAGTTGGAGTCTCACTCTGTTGCACAGACTGGAGTACAGTAGCACGCACCCCTCCACTGCAGCTTTGACCCGCTGGGATCCGTCGATCCTTCCGCCTCAGCCTTTCGAGTAGACGGAATTACAGGCACCCGCTACCACGCGTGGCTAATATTGATTTGTTGTAGAGATGAGGGCTCGCCAAGTTGCCCGAGCGGGTCGAATCCACGGGCTCAGGCAATCCACTCACCTCGGTCTCCCAAAGCACTGGGATTACAGGCTGAGTCACTGAGCCCAGCCAAATGTACTCTCTTTAAGAAGCATTTTTTGAATTTCATGTTAAAGTACTTACCCTTCCTCCACTAAGGTTTTTCTAACATAGCAACTTGGTAGGGTATTTCATTCAAAGTACTTATCATAATCAGTAATCATTTTGTTTAAATTTGTATGCTGGTTTATTGTCTATCTCCCTTACTAAAATACAAGTTCCATGCAGTTGAAGATCTTACTAATCATGCCTTTTTATGTGCAGAATGACAAACATATAGCAGGTGCTTAAAGAAAACTTGTAGAATAAGTAACTAAGTATTAAGACTTACTTTTACTATCTATGATCCAAAAAAAAAACATGAAGTAATGCTCTTTTTAGAGAAGGTTCTTATAGCTTTCCCAGAATACTTTGAGATACCACCTCTCATTGAATACTTTGAGATACTTTCTTATTCCTTGTCTTAAATTCTCATTCAACCTTTTCAATATTCTAATACACAGAATTATTTATATTTATTTAAACAATGTCTTATTCTATAAAGAGATTTCAAAATACCTGAAGTATTTTTACAAAATAAATACAGAAAAAACTTCAAATTGAGAAAAACCAGTTAAGAGATGCTTCAAAGTGCAAGTAATATCTAATATCAATTATTATCGCTTAGAATTTACTTCATACAGATATTATGCTAATAACAATTTGTATTATCCTTTATTATCCTAACATTATGCTTATGACATAGGTTTATCCAAGTGCTTCAAAATGGAGATACTGAGGTTTATGAAAGTTAAGTAATACCCAAAGCTATACAGCTAATGGAGTGTGGATGTCACTGAAGTCTGCGTGCTGAACCTATTATGTTGAATTTGTCACTGTATTAAGTTGCTTTTCAAAAAGGAGGGATAATACAACAAAGATAGATATAGAAGATTCTACATATCCACTTATTCAACACACATTTCTGCATTTCTTTAAGCTTGCTTTTCTGTAAAGTAAAGGCTAAGAACGGAAACCAACAGACTGCTTTACAGACTTAGATGGAGCCAAGTAAGGCAACCTCTAGGCAAGAAGTTCTAGTGTTCTGGCATATATAATCACAGAACTCTTGTTTTTCTGGGACAGTTATAGTAGATCCTGATACCAAGTTCTCAAAGTCACCAGTTGATGTTTCTCTTTCAACAATTTTTCCCCCTATGGCTTTTCTGGGAATTTGGTGAACTAACAGTTGCTTTTTAAATTAGCTAAAATGTATTGCTGTTTCACCTAAAGATCTGAATTTATTTAGTAATTGCTACTAGAAATACATTGCTACTAGTAACAGAAAACAAATTGGAGCTTTATGGAGAAAGTGGAGGGATGAAAATTCAGGTTTTGAATACTAGACATGGGCAAAGTGATCATACTTTATATGTAATGAAAAACATTAGGATTGTAATGCCACCTGTTGTGTTTTGTGAAGCAAACTGTATGCTGACTGAGGCTGTAGATTAAAAAGAGTAGGGATTGATCAGAATGTTAGCTACTGTTGGCTTTTATTGCCACCATTAGGAAAATTCTACAAAAACAAGATGAACCCAAGTGAGAAGTGTATAGTCTACAAGCACAGATGAAGGAAATTCTACTTTAGTAAGAGAAGCACAATCTGTCTACATTCTGACATCCGTATTGCCAGAGAATCCTATAATTTAGTGCCTTAGAAGATACAAAATGAAAGTACTTTTTTTTTTTTTTTTTTGAGTTGGAGTCTCACTCTGTTGCCCAGACTGGAGTGCAGTGGCACGCTCCTGGCCACCGCAGCCTCGACCTGCTGGGCTCCGGCGATCCTTCCACCTCAGCCTTCCAAGTAGCTGGAACTACAGGTGCGCACTACCACACCCGGCTGATTTTTTAATTTATTGTAGAGATGAGGTCTCGCCAAGTTGCCCAGGCGGGTCTCGAACCCGCGGGCTCAGGCAATTCACTCACCTCAGCCTCCCAAAGCGCGGGATTACAGGCTGAGCCACCGAGCCTGGCTGAAAGTACTTTTAATGCTTTTAATCAGGGGTCCCCAGCCCCCTGGGTCATGGATCAGTAGTGGTCCATGGCCTTTTAAGAACCAGGCCCCTCAGCAGGAGGTAAGTAGTGGGGTGGGAGCCAAGCTTCTCCTTGTCAGATTAGCAGCATCATTAGATTTTCATAAGAGCACAAACTCTATTGTGAACTGCACATGTGAAAGATCTAGGTTGCTGTGCTCCTTGTGAGAACCAAATGCCTGATGATCTCCCCCATAACACCCCCCACCCACCTCCTGACCGTGGAAAAATTTTCTTCCATGAAACCGGTCCCGATGCCAAAAAGATTAAGGACCGCTACTTTAAATAGAAGCCATCACAAAGGTAGCAAAGCAATAATCTTAGCAACTGTTAATCTAGTAGACAGGCAGGCAAAGGTAGCCAATCTGAAGGCAAAAATTAGAGTCAGGGACTGGCCTCCTCCCAAGTACATTATTTTCAATTACCCTAAGGGGATGGACATAAAGGGCAAAAAAAAAAAAAAAAAGAGAAACTATTTAAGGTTAAAAAACTTGATTAGATAAGCCCTTTAGCTGTAGTTACTCCTACAGGATACTGACAATACTAGTAACCTATTCACACTCTAACAGAACTGTATGATGACTAAATGCTCAGCCTGGACTGTAAACCCTTTTGATTGTCATTGCTCCAGTAAAATATTTACCAAAAATATCCTAAGCTCCTTCAAAACATAACTGCAGGCAGTTTTTAAAAGTTGTACAAGAGTCTTAAGTGTCACATTTGTACAGCAGCATCTCAGAGGACAGAGCAAGAGAACACAGAAATTGAATGACAGAGTAAAAGACAGGCTGACCAAGAGCTTACTCCACCACTAGCTCAGGGCGTCTTTGTAATTCTTGGTTAGCAGGATTTGAGAATGGCTAGATCAATGAGTTCTCTGTATTTGCTTAATCCCCTCTTTTTCGGCGTGGGACTTCTCATAACATCTAATCTAGCTAGCTATTCTCCAACATTGTACATGTTTGGGGGACAGATATTTCATTTTGGGGGTAATGAAATGCCAGACTACCAAGAACTACAAGTGGTCCTATTGTTAAGATTACACATCACCAAAATTACACACCTTGAACTTTGAATTGGATTTCACAACTAAAAGAGAATGTGAAATGTCTCTACTGAAAAAAAGATGATTATGATGCATCATTAAAAAAATAATGTGTAGACCAGTCTGGGCAACTTGGTGAGACTTCGCCTCTACAGTAAATAAAAAAATAAGCTGGGCATGGTAGTGTGTGCCTGTTGTAGTTCCACCTACTTGGAAGGCTGAGGTAGAAGGATTGCTTGAGCCTAGCAGGTCGAGGCTGTGGGGACCAGGAGTGTGCCATAGCACTCCAGCCTGGGCAACAGAGTGAGACTTCAATTTAAATAATAATAATAATAATAATAATAATAATATGTAAAGAATGGTAAGTGTGAATTAGCCAATGTATGGACTTTAGAAAATTTTGTTAGATTCCTATCAAACATTCATTTCCTTCCTCATTAAGGGGCTTTCTATTTTATTTTGTATATGGGTTAATAGTGAATACAACAAAACCCCATATTTTCCATTACTGTGCTGTTTGCTTTCCAAACAATGAAACGATTCTAGTCAATGAGAAAAGTTTAAGTGTGTTTAAGAATATGGGAAATTTTGCTTTCTTGATGTGGCAGATAGTCTCTGGAGATAGTTACCATAAAGTTCTCTTTCTTTATACAAGAGTGCCTTCACATACCAAGAAGCTTAATTTTGATCTTTGTGAATCTTGGATTGCTTTAGTAACCAATTTGACTGCTAGAATGTAGCAGAAGATAACTCAAAAACTTCTGAGTCCAGGTCACATAAAAACTTTTAGTGGCAAAAATGTGTATTGACAACACGCTGCAGAAATGTAGAAAATAGAAATAGTAGAAATGGTCCTAATAAATTATATATTAGGCTAAGGGGAATTATATATCAGGCAGAATGTTAAAAGTGTCAACTGGTTACTGTTAGTGGAATAGGATAAGGTAAATATAGAGAAAATAAGATTTTAAAAGACCATATTTTTTAAGACAAAAAATATGAGATAGGATTTATTGTGTTCACAATAGATTTTTATCATCTCCAGTTTTAACAGGAAACAAATGTTTTCTCAAAATAAGAAATAGCTTCAGAGCAAAACTCAATCTGAGGGTCTTTCAGATAACATATGACATTAGGGTAAAATTCAGTTCAATGGTGTGGTTGAAGCACCCTTCAGAAACATTTATGGCAGTGCTATATCCAGAAAAATATTTTAAAAGGACTTCTATGTATTTCAAAAATATTTTACAGACCTTCTTAAGTAAACAATAGAATTCCTAAGAATCAAAAGACTTTGATTCTACAGTATCAAGACTCTAAGCCCAAAATACAGAGAAGACTCTCTGGAGGAAAAAAAGAAAAAGAAAAAAAAAAGTATGGAGTGGAGTTTGTCTAGTGGAGTGAACACCATTAAGACTGAAATAAAAGGCATATGGGCAGTTTAAAATTTTTAAAAAGAGACATTGGGAGTTCTAACTTTCTACCAGAAGAAAGTAAGCTGAGAAAGCGATTCAGCAGCAAACACAGGCTACTTCTGATTGAAAATAAAGGAAGCTGAAAGCATATAACAAGCAGTCTAGAGGGCAGAGCCAAATGGCACAGAGAGGCATTCTCTTGGAGCAGGACAGGGTCCTAACAAGAAATTGGGGACAAGTGCTCAGCTAGACTGCTGTGGATGAGTGTCTGCTATGTGCCCCGTGTCAGTGCCCACTACTTTTTAAATTGTAATTTATTTTCATAAATTATATACCCTTGTATCACCATTGCAATACTGGGCATCATGGACAGTAACTTATTGAGTTATTGAGCAGGTAACTTATCTCTTTAGTTCAAAATACTTCTGTTAAAAAGGAAACATGCTTGAGGAACTGAACCTGAGACATTAGACCCTCATCTTCCCTTGAACTTTATTTATATGATGAATCCTAGACTTCAAGTCAATGCCATAGTGGAGTACACTTTGGGAGATATTGAACAGTAATTAGTCAATTTTGAATGTGAGAAAGGAATTAATATTTGTAGCCGAGAACAGACAATAATAGTTTCCAAAAATGGCTTGTACTGACTCTTTCCCTCTGTGCCCACATATGCTGCTTCTCGTATGACAAGGCGGGTTTTAATTTCTTTCCCTTGAATCTGAGTTCTTCCTAGTGATGTGCTTGACCAATAGAACATGATAAAAGCAATATTTTCACAAATCTGAAATCAGATCATAAGAATCCTTGTTGCTTTGGCTTTAAATACTTATTTGGAATTGTTCTTCTCAGAACCCAGTTGCCATATTATGATAACCCAAAGTCATGTGTAGGCATTTCAGCTGAGCTTCCAATAAAGAGTCAGCAGCAATTTCCAGGCACATGAGTGAGTCATCTTGGACTTTCATCCAAGTTGAGTATTCAGGTGATTCCAGTACATCCACAATGTGACTGCAATCACATGAGAGATCTCAAGTAAGGATAGGCAGTTAAACACTGTCAATATACTGAATCAAATGTGATAATTTTTTAAGCTACTAAAATTTGAGGCATTTTTATTTGAAATAAGAAATACCTGGAACACCCGTTCAAAGGGCCAACCATCTTTCTTTTGATCTTTTCTTCCTTCCTTTTGCAAACAAAGGCATGATGGCTGAGGCATAACAGTCATGTTGAGACCAGGAAGAAAATATCAAAACATTTTTAGAGATCTTTACCCTTAATCCGCTGAACTATAAAAGGAGTGCTGGCAACCACAAACTTCCGGGATTCAAAATATTAGACAAAAGAATCTCTTATTTGGGTTTTTGGTCCAGGGATAAAATAAATACACAAAATACCATACAGTCTTGTATTTTGCTAAACAGAGGCTGCTGGTTCAGCTTTCAAGATTTGTGGGCAAAGAAAAATAATCAGTTATATAATTACAAAACCACCAGAGTATATAAAGTAAAAATCAAGCTAGCTGTTCAATGGAAACTCAAACATTTTTGAGACTGAATTGAAGTAAACATTTCTCATAGGTTCTTGTGAAAAAAAGATGAAGTGTAGTGTACAACTTTCTCATTACTAACAAGTTAAATATAACCTTATCTTTCACAACTACATATTTTATAACATTTCTTTTCAGCAATGGCATAATGCCAGATAGTTAAAAAGCAATTCTACAAGATGAAAACAATGAAGTAGAGATTTTTAGCTATTGGCAGTCTGAATTAGCCCAAGGATAAAATTCAGAACATGGAGAAATTAGTGGCCCGTGATTTCTGTTGCTAGTCTTTAGAAAAACTTTTCGCTAGTGAGATTTGGATAAAGAAATCTAATATAATCCTATAGTGCAAATATTGCATATAATTAAAGATGGATTCAAATGCTGAGATGGAAATAAAGTTAGCATCTTCTAATGGGAATAGAAGAGCGTAATTAGGATATGTGCCTAGATGGAAGATTCCAATTCAGTCTGGAAATTGGCTCGGATAGTGCCCAGTGAAAGACTAAGGCCTTTTCTCATAGACGTTTCTGTTAGTTTCACTACAAAAATGCCAACTGAGAAGCTAATGGTCTAGCCTGTAAAGTGTATGTCCAATAGTTTTAACTCGGAATAATAATTTGGATATTTCTAAATTCCCTCTTTGATTGTATGTCTGTATGAACAAGGTGTTGGATGGGGTATGAAAGGTGATGGTGAAGGCAACAGGAGATTCCTTGACTTCTCACTTGCATACTTGAATAAACATTGATATCCCCCATTGGCATTGAAAACAAAGAGTAAGGCCTAGTTTGGGTGAAGATGATGAGTAGTTTGAGGAATCTCTGGCCATTCATGTGGGGTAGAGGTGTAAACAGGTGTATGTGTGTGTTTGTGTGTGTGTGTGTGTGTGTGTGTATGCATGCACACACACACATACATACACAGACTATATACAGGATGTATGTATAGGAGCTTGAATACATAGGTTTCAAATGTAAGAAGAAATTTAAGAAAATTCACATCTGTGAGTAATCTGCTGAGCAAAATAGTTCCCTTCATCTTGACTAAATTTTAGATAGGCTTCTCTCTAACTTGAGGCCATTTCTTAACCAGCCAGATGTGAGTTTTGAGGAGGGTGTCACCCAATATTTCTTCTTTTTTGCCCTCCTGCCTTGTAACTCATGTTTTTGGCACAGACGGGCAAAATATGTTGAAGATTATGGATTTAAAATATTCAACTTCTGATGTAAGGAATGAATAGTGTGAAAGAAAATAAGATCTTAGTAAATCAAGCAGAAATTTGTAATGAGAATATTTACTTGACTCTTCTAAGTCACAGAATATAAAGCTGTTTTTTAAAAAAATCATTGAAAGTGATGATGCAGCCAGAGGGATATTTAGGAAAACAAGTACTCCAACTGCACATGCTTTTGGAATGGACTATTTCATTGCACTCATCCCTTCATTTGTTTTTCTTAAAAGTTTTTTTTTACCTACTAACATAACAGAAACAAACAATATTTCCTTTAATGCTTTACTTAATAGAAGTGGCTAGAGAATTTTTTTTAAAGTAAAAATGGTCAAAATGTACAGAGTAAATTAAAATGAATGCAATTCAAACGAAAGTGCCATTTAAAAAAAAAAGAGAGAGAGAGGACAGGTGATAAAGGGTAATTAACTATATTCTCAGTAGAGCAGCTCGACCCCCAAATCAGCTAGAAGCTGACAAGGTTGACCATCCAGCATAGGGATTTGCTTTCATGGCAGTGTCACCGACCTAATAATTAATAGAAACTGGGGAAGCTACTTTTATTTTTTTCAGCCTCACATAGTCAGAAGTATAGAACAACTATAAACTACTCCAAAACTTCTCATTTTTCCCATTTATTCTCCTCCTGAATTATTGACCCAATTATACTAGCTCCATTATCTCCAACTCCTATGATAGGCTACTACCAATAAAACAGCTAAAAGGAGACACAAAATGATAAGAGTGAATAGCAACATGTTCTCAAAAATCTAAGAAATCATGATATTTTGAAATGTACATATAGATTTTAGATAAAAATCCTATTTCATCAGCATGTTTGTTACATTTCCAATGAAGCTAAAATTCAGCATAACAGTTATGTAGGTGGTTTCATAAATGTACTATCTAGCACTTTAATAAAAGTATGACTTATGATAATTCCTGCAGTTCAGGAATGACTATACAAAAATAATAAAATAGGGCATTTTTAACAAACATGACAGAATTTCCATACCCAGTTGAAGGCTATCCTTTTTCAAAGTAGGCTTCTACAGAAAATGTATACTTTTAATAAAGTTATGCCAATACTTAAAATATTTTGCTAACATCCCCTTTAAAAGCAACTTGGAGACAATTTATGAAAAGAATTATTACTTTAAATTGTCATAATTATTAGAATTCTAATTCTTTCCTAGATTTGATTCTTTCTTCAAATTCACTTTAATGCAAAAGCTAGCTTATAAATGATAGATAGCAGCTATAAAATGAATTTTCACAATATCCAAGATATTTTCCCATATCACACAATGTAAGGTATATGGCTAAATTTAATTCAAATGTGTTCTGTGTTAATACAATTTTAAAATATAAAAACTCCATATAAGAAATCTGGAGTCCTGGCTTCTCTTGAAATTAAACACTAAGAGTTTAACCAGGCAGATTTTTTACTGATAGTAACTATTAGTGGCAGCTGAAGAGAGACTGAAACTTAAGAAAGCATGTCTTCAACTTTAGTCCCTGCTTACACATTTTATATATATATATACACATATATATATATACAGTGGTGTCATGGTGACTTGACTCACTGTGGAAAGTCAGCTGGCGTACAGGTAAACTAAGTTGGCATTTTAGATGGCCAAATACTCCAATTTACTTCCTTGCTAGAGGATTATCTATCTTTGCCCTGTTGAATTCTGAATCAGTCTTATAGTTTGTGTTACCCAATAAAATGTAGGTGAAATTGAAATAAAACTAACTTGAGGCAGAAACTTATGAACTACCATGTAGTTCATTGTGTCTGAATGTTTACTTATGAGACAATGTTTGAGGCAGAGGTTTCTCCATCATCTTTGGTCCTAGAAAAAATAATGAAGAGTAGAATTATAGTTCATAACAAATATGTAGCATGAGTGAGAAATAGATCCTTGTTGCAACCCATTGTGGTTTGGGAGTCATCTGTCAACTCCCTATGACCTATCCTATCCTTACTGACTCACACATTTAAATTACCTCCCTGGTCCCAGTAAGCAACTGAGTTTGTTACACATGATTTTGCTGTAAGTTCTCCTCTAATTTTTAGAATTTGAAAAATCGAAGCTCAATAAGGTTAAATAATTTGTTCAGAGATAGTGAAATCAATATCTGCATGGAGGTTTGTCGACTCCAAAGTATACACATTTACTTTAATTCATCACTATCCTATACCATGACATGACTGAGTCTTTGAACTACGATATGATTGCCATTTCTCTCTCACTGTACTGTAAATAAAATGACTTTGAAATTCAGATTTCTAAAATATCTATTCAAAGATATCTTACTTTTACATTGAAGTTGCTAAAATATAATCTATTTGACAGATTTTGCTATCAATAATATATATAATATTAATATACAATTCTATAGTCTTTAAGTTTATTTTTTAAACAAATTGTACCATGTTAACAGAATTTTAAATCATATTTATTGTTTTGCAAACAATTTCTCAGTCAATTATTGATATTTTAAAAAATCTCAACAGAAAGTAATAAATTTGGCTTCTTTTCCCCACAAAAACGGGAAATACATTTCAGTAAAGAAAAATTTTTATTATTCTTATATGCCAGTTTGTTGTTGGGATTTAAAATATGATAAAAACAAAAAATAATTAACATTAACTGATTAGTACATAAAACAATTTACAATTATACTGTAAGCAAGGAACAAAAACTGATCAGAAACCACTCTGCTTTATAGTAATTTTCAAACAGATAAACTATTATAGTACAGTTTATACCCAACAACTCTGAGCCCATTAATAGAGCACTTCTATAAATACAAAGATATAACAAAATGATACAGTATTTATTGCAACAACAAATTAAAAGTTGTCATAATGTATGAAACTTAAATACCCCCCCCCCATTGACATAGTGGCTTCTTATTCCTTAAACATAGAAACTCCACTCTTCACTGTAGAAAGATGAAGTCCTCTCATCAAAAGGCACATTCTTATCTGCAAGAAAAGAAAATACTATAAATACTATAAATATCCTTCCTAGAACAATTTAAACACATTTACAAATATGCCGAAGGATATGGAGGGTAGGAAAGAACATAATCAAAGTATTTAATCTAAAGGAATTATACATACTTATTTTGTCTAGATTAATTATTTCAGATGCTATCATTTAAAGTATACTTCAAACTTTTCAAAGGTCTTTTATATATGACTTCTGTGAGTAAAGACTATATAATATTCATAATAAAATTATACCCTTGTATAGTCTTCATAAATGACTCCAATTGACCTAAGCGTTCAACAGAGTTGACCCCTGAATAACACATTTTTTAAATCCGTGGGCCCACTTATATGCAGATTTTTTTCAGTAAATATATTGTAAATGTTTTGGAGACTTGAGACCATATGAAAAACTCACAAATAAATTGCATAACCTAGAAATATATAAAAAAATGCTTAAAAGTATGTCATGATTGCATAAAATATATGTAATAGTACACTCATCTATTTTATCATTTATTAGAATAATATACACAAATTTATCATAAAATGTTAAAATGTATCAAAACTTATGCACACAAATACAGACTGTGATAGTGCCATTTGCAATCAAGAGAAATGTAAGCAAACATAAATATGCAATGTTAAATCCTAACTGCATAAAATTAACTATAGTATATAACATCCTACTATAGTAATTTCATAGTAACCACCTGTTATTGCTGTGAGCTCAAGTGTTGTGAGTGTTTGCTTAAAACACTGTGTGACACTAATCAACTCCACATGAGCAATTTGTCCCTTCCAGTAAACTGTGTATTGTAGTACAAGTGATAGCTCACAATTCTCACAAATTTTTCACCCTTTTTAGTACAATAATGTAAACCTTGAATAACACCACGGCATTTGTAAGAGGTGACACCAGTGATGCGGGAAGTGCTCCCAAGAAGCAGAGAAATGTCATGGCATTTCAAAAAAAACAAGTTAAATCACTTGATATGTACTGTAGATTGCAGTCTGTAGCAGTGGGTGCCTGTCATTTTAAAATAAATAAATCCAACAGAAGGATCATTGCAAAAAAAAAAAGTTGTGAAGCTGTTGCTGCAGCTATGCTAGCAGGCATGAAACCTTTGTGTACTTTCTGTGAAATAACTTATTTCATATCGTGAAAGCAACTTTCATGTGGTTGCATGATTGCTATAAGAAAGGCTTACATATAGACCCTTAATATAATTTGAAAAAAAGCAAAGTCATTATATGACAACTTAAAGCAAAAGGATCTAAAGCTGGAGAACTTAATGCATCAAAGGATGATTCGATAATTTTAGAAAGAGGTTTGGCTTTAAAAAGTCAAGGTAAGAGAAACAGCTTTTGCAGACCAAGAGACAGAAGAGTTCCCAGATGTCATTGGGAGAATCATTAAGGAGAAAGGATATCTGCCTAAACAGGTTCTTAATGCAGATGAAAGTGCCTTATTCTGGGAAAAAAAAAATCTACAAAGAATATTTATAGTAAGAAAAAGAAACGAGCACCAAAATTTAAGGCAGAAAGAACAGGCTAACTCTATTGTTAATGCAGTCAGGTTTATGAACAAGAATAATCTACAAAGCAGCTAACCGCCCAGCCTTGAAGAGAAAATATAAACAACAGGTACCAGTCTTTTGGTTGTACAACAAGGAGGCCTGGGCAATGAGAACTCTTTTTCTGGATTGGTACCATTGATGCTTTATCCCTGAAGTCAGGATGTACCTTGCCAGTAAGTGACTGCCTTTTAAAGTTTTTTTTTTTTTTTAATATACTGGACAATGCCGCTGGCTACCTAGAATCCCATGAATTATCAATAAAGATGCTGAAGTGGTCTGCTTGCCCCAAAACACAATGTCTCCAATTCAGTTATCAGATCAGGAGGTCATAAGAATCTTCAAAGCTCATTATACCCAGTCATTTATGGGAAGGATGTCACTGTTATGGAAGAAAACCTCACTAGGAAGAACATCATGAAAGTCTGTGAAAGTCTAAGAGGAATACACCTTTGAAGATGCCACCACTGTTATAGAAAAGACCTTGAAAGCCATCAAGCTCAAAACAATAAATTCTTGCTGAAGAAAACTGTGTCCAGATATTGTGCATGACTTCACAGGATTTAAGACAGAGCCAATAAAGAACATAATGAAAGAGATTGTGGATATGGCAAAAAAGGTGGGAGATGAAGGATTTTAAAGATATGGACCTTGAAGAAACCCAAGTGCTAATAGACATTGCACTAGAGATTGAATTAAGAGAAAATGACTTGATGAGTGCTTTTGAATCAGTGCCACACAATAAGGAAGATTATATAAAAGATTCAGTGCCAGAAAAAAAAACATTAAACAATCTAACAGAAAGATTCTGATTATTCAAGGTTGCTTTTAGAATGTGGATCCTTCTATGATATGGGCACTAAAATTAAAGCAAATGGTAGAAGAAGAATCGGTACCAACAGAAACATTTTTAGACAAATGAAAAAGCAAAAAAGTCAAATGTACTTCCGTAAAGTTATACTAAGTCTGCCTGCCTCTCCTGACTCCTCCTCTACCTCTGCCACCCAAGACATAGCAAGACCCACCTCTCTTCTTCCTATTCCTCCTCAGCCTTATTCAACCTGAAGACAAGGATAAAGACTTTTATAAGATCTACTTCCACTTAGTGAATAGTAAATATATTTTATTTTCTCTACTTTACTGTACTTTACTGTAAGAATACAGTATATAATACATATAACATACAAAATTTGTGTTGTTTGTTTATGATTTGGTAAGTCTTTCAGTTAACAGCAGGTTATTAGTAGATACGTTTTTTGGGAATCAAAAATTCATATGTGGATTTCCAACTGTGTGGGGCCAGTGCCCCTAACTTCCAGGTTGTTCATGGTTCAACTGTACAGTTGTTCCTACAGTTTATATAAATACAATTATTTAATTATCCTGTCTCCAAACCTTCAGAAATGAGGATTACTTAAAATTGCAAGCTTGATAGTATACTATAAAAACAATAAATGCTTTGGCTATGTATAATACAGTAACAAAGATAATCCAAATAGAAGACAAGGTTTTCAATAAATGTTACAGTGAGGCCAGTTCGCCCAGTTTTTCCTCTTAATGACTAGTTTATGGTAGTATGAAGTTATATTTTCAATATTCTCATTTTTATAGACCTTAATTATAATTATACAACTTGTTTTACTATTACTTAATCCAAATATTGGCTTTAAATAATCTTTTGTTATTAAGAGTCATTGCAATCAAAAGCATTTAGTCAAGCAAACAATAGCCAAAGGTGTGCATATTTTACAAACTTAACAAATCTTCTCATATAATCATCAATAACATTTAGAACTTCATTGGAAAAATGTCTGAGAGTGATTCATCTTTATTCTATCTGAATCTTTAGTCAGCAATCTATATTTCTCTAAATGATTAGCATAAGCTAGTGAGGTTCTAATATATTTTTATATTGAGAATAAATTTAAGTCTCTCAAAAATGGAGGTTATTAAAAACAACAACAATAAAATACTTAAGCTTTATTCTACACAACTCTTTTTTAATGCTTGAAACCCATGGTCATTTTGATAATGAATCTGTAAATTGTGAATAAACATCAATCTGTAAAATCAAAGCTGCTGTTTCATATATTAGAAAAAGAACACAAACTGACTAGAACCTAATCCATACTCTATCACTAAATAGTCTTTTGAATTTGACAACTTATGAGAACCTAAGGATCCTCCAGCAAATGACACCTAGCGCATGAAGCAGCTCTTAACATATGGCTTCAGAATACTGTTTTGAGACTCATAATTTACCTCAAAATGTATGCATATGAGCATAACTGTCTATTATGATCTATCATATTACATTGTGCCCAACATTTTCCTGAAGCATTTTATATTTATAAGACTGTATGATCAGTTCTCACACTTACAGTATTGTATTCCTTTAGTGGGAATTTCCTCAGAATCCCATATAAGATGTTTTCATCCTGTCAGCACGTAACATTTGCTATATGCAACCACCATTTTTCAATCTCTCTATAGCTTGACTAAGCCACAAGAACCTAACCCATCATCATCTAGCCTTAAACCTAGTCTTCCTCAGTATCCTCTTAAATCACATAATGATAATGTTATCTATTTAGTCATCACTTCAGTGGGAGCAGTGAGGTTATCTCTGACTACTTTTCTTGTCCTGAGTATTGCTGAGTACTATTATCTTGTCAAAGTTTTTCAATTCCTTATTCTCTGCCCTGGCTTTGACACCTCTCATCTGAAAATTGAAACACCCTCAAAATATTGGACTCTTGTTTTTTTTTTTTTTTTTAATAAACTCTAATTCATCTTTCACAAGGTCACCAGAATCGTCTCCTACAACATAAACATGACAATATCACTTCACTCAAAAGTACTTGATAATCTATGGGCATTTTCACAACTGATAAAATCCAAATCCTCAGTATATATATTTTTTTAACGTGATCTTCTTGATTTGAGTATTCTACAAAGGCTCACAACATGCACACATTATTGTAGAGGGCCATATCATGACTCATGCTTTCAACTCTGCTTGACATGCAACTTTTTCTCCTTTCATAAGCTCTTATTTGATTATCTTTTGTCATTTTAAAAATAACTACAACTCAAATATCACTTCCTCAGTGAAATCTCTTATGTTGCTATTCCTAACTCAAGTTGTTCTTTCTCAGGAATCCCACAGCTGTTTGAAAATATGTGGATGGAAAACTAGCTAAGAGTTCCTACTGCCAGGAAAGATGACATAGAAATTGCAGAAGGTAGACAGGTTGACTCAAATAAATCTGGAGACAGAACCAGGAGTAGAGAGTATAATCTGTGTGGGTCTGTTAGCAGGAGGTTCTTTTGGCAACAAATGGCAGGGATAGAGGCTGAGGCCCTGAAACCAAGCAGGAAGAGCAGTACCTTAGAGGTGGCCAGCAAAGACAGAAGACTGCAAATGCACCCTTTCCTAAAAACAGTCTGTATTTCATAGTTTATAAAATATACAAGTTTCATATTTCAACATGAATGAACTTGGGATGCATCTTGCAAACAATGGCATCTAACAATAACTGTCAGATGGGGTAGTTCTTACATAGTTGTCATCGCCTATATGTTTGAGTCAAAGCTCTTTGTACTGTCACTTCAATTGAGTTATATGCATTGTTGGTATTATAAGAGATGAGTCTAATAATGTTTAAAATATCTTCAGAAGGATTATATCATTAATCACCACTGAAGCAAAGGTATGGTATATGTAGAAAGACATGAAAATAAAGAGTAATAAGCTGTGATTTAATATCAGCGAAGCAAATATTTATCACTGAAAAATGGTGCCAATTCCATATATTCTTGCTCAAAAACAAACATGTCTCTTAAGATGGAACAATGCCCCAGATAAATGAAACTCTGCCGGTTTCTGTTCCGAAAAACCATTACATAACAAACAATGCTACTGCAAGCAGAAGTTGCCAAATTCTTCAGAAGGGAAGCAGGGTGTGAAAGCATTAAGAGGCTAGTGTGCACAATTCTCACAATTTAAGAATATCACTACATCATTTCATAATTAATTGGCAGCTGTTTTTTCTTAATGGTCTGCTTAAAAGTAACAGTGTCTTAGATTAAAGGAATAATAATATATCTCTGCAGAACTTAGATCAATTTGGAGTAAAAGAGGAGGAGAAAACAGGGGTAGAATCTTTTATGAATGATGTTGAAATCTGGAACTGACAAAGTTGAAGCTGGAAATAGCTGAACTAACGGGAAATGGCAAGTTCAAGCTCTTCATCATTAGAATATAAGGTGTAGAAAAATGGACTGTTATGTCCTTGCTCAACTACAGTCTATGATAGTGACAGTATAACCAGTACACATAAATCTATTTCAAATGTGTAGGCTCACATGGAAATAAACATAAGAAACCACAACACTTACTGTCTTAATGGCTTCCAATATACTTAAAACGAGTATGGAACATACTGAGCTTTGTGTGCTACCACATTTAATAGTTAAAAACATTTTTTAAAGTATATTCATTTATTTAAACACCAAATGTGTATGGAGTTTTTTATTATCTGTTAGTAATATTACTTGATACAGAGTAGAATGGTGGTGATGGGAAGAAGGAAAGAAAAAAAGGAAATAAAGGAGGGAGGGAAGGAAAAAAATAAAAACATATGAGAGGGGCACAGAAAAATTCAGAACTTATAAAAAAGTGGGTTTGTACTCTTACATGTTTGAAAACTTCAGTAGCCTTCAAAGTAATCTCCATTTGATTCAATACACCTATCAAGACTCTTTCCACTGCTCAAAACAGTTTTTGAACTCCTCAACTTTGATGATTTTTTCGTGCCTCAGCTGTTTTTTGTTTTACCTCTTCCACATCTGCAAAACGTTTCCCTTTGAGGACTTTTTTCATATGAAAAAACAAACAAAAAAGTCACTAGGGGGTGAGATTGGGTGAATAGGGAGAATGGAACACAGCGTCATGTTGTTTTCAGTCAAAACCTGCTGAATACTCAGCCCTGTTTAGGCAGGTGCGCTTGTAAATCACCCACCATGAAATGGGCAAATGTGTTAAAAGAATCTCAAAAAATAAAAAATAAAAAAATTACTGAAGCCAAAAGCAGTCTCACAAAATGCTAGCTGGTACACTGATGCCCATGGCTTATTAGAACACTTCCCTAGCAGAAGAAGTTATACTACAAGGGACTCTCACCCTTCAAAAGACAATTCTGTTTTTTTTTTTTTTTTGGGGGGGGGCCCACCTCGTAATTCCCCCTTTTTTTTAAATTGCAAAATCACAAACGAACCTTAGGAATCACTCACAGGATAAAAACCCTGGACTTAGAATAGAAATCTGTATTCTAGTGTCATCATTGTCAATTTACTTGCTCAACATTCTAAAGTTTGTTCTTGTTGTTGTTGCTGTTGTTTTTTGTTTGTTTTTTAAAGAGGGATAAGACAAATTCTTTCCAAGAGAAGATTAAGTATTGTCTTTTTATGGTAGTCTTCAAGATGAAAAGAGACAACAAAATTACAAAGCCCAAAAACTGGGAAAGAGTTTAAAAATGCAGTCTAATGACATTATTTGGCAGGCAACTAGATAGGGAAGAAGAATGAAGATGCAAGATACTGGTCTAAGGTCGGTCACTCAGTGACAGGAAGCTCGAGAAGCACTTGAGTCTAAATGATCGTTCTAGTGTACCTTATTTTACAATAATGCTCAGTCCTAGAGAGTTTAATCACTGAAGTCTGAAGATTAGATCTGATGTCAAATGTTCAAATATATAATTTATAGAATTCTCATTGTAACAAAAAAGTTATTATGGTTATGGCAAAAGATTCCTAATCCTTTTAAAAACAAACAAACAAACCATACTACTTGTATGCTCTATGCTAGTACTTTTTTGTCTTGGATACCTCTCACTTCTCTGCAAAACTGCTACTCATGAAAAATAATTCTCAGAATATTTGCCTTCATTCAGTAAACCCCTTGATCACAAATATTTCTCTTTCATCAGTGGCCAAATTTAATCTCTAACAAATATTTTTTATTTTTTTTATTTTTTTGAGTTGGAGTCTCACTCTGTTGCCCAGACTGGAGTGCAGTGGCCGCTCCCAGCCACCGCAGCCTCGACCTGCTGGGCTCCGGCGATCCTTCCGCCTCAGCCTTCCAAATAGCTGGAACTACAGGTGCACGCTACCACGCCCAGCTAATTTTTTGATTTATTGTAGAGATGAGGTCTCACTTGCCCAGGCGGGTCTCGAACCCGCGGGCTCAGGCAATCCACTCACCTCAGCCTCCCAAAGGCGCGGGATTACAGGCTGAGCCACCGAGC
>CAUYQG010193951.1:0-14491 GCA_963574415.1 Tarsius wallacei
GGCACCTCTGACTTCTCCGAGACTGCCTTCTCCCCGCCCCATAATGAACCCCAGAAAAGAAGAGGGGTCAGGAAGTTCCCAAAATATTTATTCTTCTGACTCTCACTAAATGAAAGAGGGTCTCGATTTTGGTTTCTTTAAGGATCTCGTGTTCTGCGTCTGTGTCTACACTGCTTTCTCTCACCACCCGATTGTTCAGCCCCTACCATTTACGCTAGAACTCTGTTTTATCTTCAAGGAAGAAAGGGAGCAGAAAGCAGTCCCTAAATCCTGTGGCTTGACTATCAGTTTTTCAAATCATTTGGAGATCATCGTGCCTTTGGAAAAGTGTTTGGAAAACGTTTGGGGGGGAGGGTGTGAAAAGAAGCCTTGCTTAAATGGCCTTTAGTCACGAGTGACCATCAGCTCAGCTTGTACATGGGTGTCATTCAGGAGTGTGCCTGGCATCAGTACACTCGTCTGTGGGTGTCTGTTCTGAGCATTTGAAAGTCGACCTCTTCTTTGGGGCCAGGTGACCTTGGAAGGAGAAAGCTGGCATCTGTGGGAAGGGATTTGAGGTGTCTTTTGGCATCATGCAGAGAGTTTTATTTTTTACAACCGGGATCCATGGCCTGGGTTCTGGGAATGGGGGCAAGGGGTAGCCACAAAGTCTCTGAAAACGTATGCAAAACGTATGTGTGCAAGTGCATCGTTCTAAGGCTGCGGCCTCTTCCGTTTTTCCAGAGTGTAAGACTGTAAAGCGTTTCCATCCTCTTTCCTCAGCCAGAGAGCCACAGAGACCCAGGCTGGCCCTAGGCTGGGAGTCAGCACACGGATCTACTCCCGGTGCAAGCCCTGACCAGGCACCTGGTAGGGAGTAGGTAATACCAGTCCTGAATGGTCTGGAAACGGCTGGGCCCTCAGTTCTGCTCACCTCCCAGAGGGAAATCCTCTTGAAGAGGTGATAGCCCGCGGCTGCCATCTCAGCATTTTAAATTTTAAAAAATAGCATGATAAAGAGCAAACTGAGGGAGCTGAGGCACATAATAGGGGGGCTGAAGGGGCCTCCCCATGCACATTCTGGAATAAGAATGTTGGCTAGAAGTAAGATATTTCCTATTCTCTAGCTGTTTGCTCCCTCTTGGTGCCAAGAAGGGGCCAGAGGGTATTCCCCCACCCAACCACCACCCTCCTCTGGATGGGCTGGGGCAGAGTGGGCTCACCTGCAGCAGAAATAGCCTTTCAGAAAATTCCAAAACTGTAGACTACAGCCTAGTATTTTCCCTGCCTGTTCTATTTTTTTTCCTCTAAAAAAAATTTCCGGCAGTGCCTTGGTGCCTTTTCTGGGGGGAAGGGGGTGTGGAGTTGGCTGGGTCAGGGTTGCACCTGTGTGTGTCTGTGGAAAGGGGGTGCCTTCAGGGCACTAATCCCCCTCCTGGGCCTGCAGCTGGGCCCCAGTCCTGTACCTGAGTCCTGCCTGTGCCTGAGCACATCTGTGCCCTGCAATAAGCCTCAGCCCCCAACCCTTGGTGTTTTGGGGGTGAACGACTGTGAGGCAGGATGGAGAACCCCAGAAGGGCACCTAACCAAGGCCCTGGAGCAGACAGAGGGAGCAGAAAGTCAACAACAGTTATCTGAAGCCCAAGACGGAAAGAGCGTTTTCTTGGTTTTGGTTCAGGGTGACCTAGTAGCAAATCTGAATCCCACAAAGTTTTTTTGTTTGTCTTGTTTTGTTTTGTTTGCGGGGGGTGTGGGGCAAGCAGTTCAAAGAAGAAAAGAACTATGGAGAGGAAAGTCGAGGCCCGGGAGTGGTTGTTTTTGTTTGGTTTTGAGGCTTTTAAGGAGCTGGAGGAGACGCGGTGGAGTTCGGCGGAGGCCGATGTGGCCAGTTCTGCGCGGGTGCCACTTCCACTCGGAGGAAGACCGGCCCCTCTGGTTTCTCCTCTGGGAGCCCCTGGCCCGCACAGCCCCCTTCGGGCCTTTGGAGCTGTCCCGAGTCTTATCTTCTGTCCCCTTCTAGCTAGTACCTGGCAATAAACGGGCGGGGTAGGGCAAAGGTCTGGCCGTTGGAGAGGAAAACAAGAAAAAGAAAAACCCGCTTTCGGCGGAAAGATTCGAAGAAGATCAGAGGCCACAGGGCGCGGCTGGGAGAGCCGGGCGCCCGGCTCTGCCCTGGCGAGGCGCTGGGAGCCGCATCCCGGGCCCGGCGGCCGGCGAGGGGATGCGCGGGGCTCCGCGGCTCTCCGCTCGGGCGGCGGCGGGGGTCTCTGCGCGGCGGCCGCCGGGGCTGCGCGCGGCCGGGGTGGCGCCGACAGCCCTGCGAGAGGACGGCGCGCCCGGCGGCCGGCGCGGCCGAGGCAAAGGCCCGAGGGCCGCCGGGTGCTTCTCTCCACGCGGACAAAGTCTGCGCAGGCAAAAGAAAGGGGCCCCGAGCCCGGGGCTTCTGCCGCTCGTAAATTTGTTTCCCCTTCCTTTTAATCCGCCCCCGGCCGTCTTTCTTTTCAGGGCAGGAGGGGATGTAAACCGTTTGAAGTTCATCAACACGGTGAAGTTTTATGGTATTTCCGGTCCCCAAGATTTATACCCGGGAGGGGGAGAGGGCGGCCCCGCGGGCTCCCTCGCCCCCTCGGACTTCCCCGCCGGACACGTGGCCACTCGGACTCTCGCCTCCCGGGCGAGGGCGGGAGGGAGCCGGGACGCGGCGCGGACGCTCGCTCGGACCCTGCGACGGCCGCTCCCGCCCGCGCCGCCGCCGCCGCCGCCCGCCCAGGTAAGTCCGCTCCTCTCGGCGCACCTGCCCCGGCGGCGGGGGGAGGGGTGCGGGGATGTGTGAGCACCTGCCAGGATGCGGGTACCGGAGAGCCAGGGCCGGGGAGGGGGCATGTCAGGGGCCCCCAGGACCCAGACTGAAGGTCAGGAAGGAAGAAGCGCGTTGGTGCTCTGCGTCCGAGTCCTTGGGCTCCCGCTTCCATCGGTGACTTCCGAATGGGTCGTCTTACCTGGGGCAACTCAGCGTTTGCAGCGCCAGGGCCCTGGGACACTTCGGGCAGGGCGACTTCCCCTCCAGATCACAGCCTTCCTCTGTTTGCTCCCTAGAATTCCTGCCACCTCCTGACACTCTGCTTTTCCATCTTTCTCTCTGTCACTTTCTTTCTCACACCCCTTTGTCGCACTCTCCTGTCTACACCCCAGTCCCAAAGCTGGGGTGGTGGTGGTGGTGTAGGCCTCTCAGAGTTACCCCGGGATGCTGGGTGACCCCGGGGTGCAGCACTAGCCAGATGGTGAGTGGATGTGCACCTTCATAACAGTTTGAGGTTGGGAATTCTTTTTCTCTGTGGAGATCTCTGGCTGGGGAGACAGGCTGGGAGGCAGAGACCCAGCAGGTATACATCAAAAGGCCCTGCCCAGTCCCGGGCTGTACCTCGGGTCTTCTCCTCTGGCCTGGGCTTCTGGAAGAGAGTGAAGACTCTGGAGTCTGAGCTGCCTGGACCAGCCCCAGAATGGCTTTGCCTAGAGTCCCGGCTTCAGTTCTTTGGGTGTGTGGTTTACTAGCAACTGGGTCCCTCTGTTGGGGAAGGGGTGGAGAAAACGAAGTTACAGCGGCTTTTTTTGGCCCACAAAAACGGCCACAGGGCCTGCCCCAGTGAGCCCTTGACCCGGGGCTTGAATTGGAACTGCTGAGTGAATTAGGTAGTTTCATGTTGTTGGGCCTGGGTTTCTGAACACAACGACATTAAACCACCGGATTCACGGCAGTTACTGCTCCTCGCTTAGCTGGAGGAGTGGGGCGGGGGCGGTGGGCAGGGCTGGTGCCTCACCCTTGCCAAGTGGTGGGAAGGTTTGAAGTCCCTCGTGCAGCAGCAGCAAGGATGCTCCCCAGAGACGAGATCTGGGAAGTGTCTTCCCACTTGTGAATTTTTTTTTAGAGTGTGTTTGGAGGGGAGGGGGACGGGGAGCATTCAGCTCACCCAAGTCATCTTCCTGGCAGTCGTTGAGCTGTTCAAGGATGGGTGTTGGAGCTTCACGCTTCCTGCCTTAGGGTCTTGGGTTCCTGTCTATGTTCATACCTCTCCGAAGAAAGTTTCCCCAACTCCACAAACACTTGGTTTTAGCAGAGACACAGGGGGTCCTGGAGTCTCTGGAACTCTTTGAGGGGCAGGGCTTCATTTCAGCAGGAAGCTTGAGGTTCTGAAGAGGGCTCCGTGGGTCCCATTCCAAAAGGGAAACGTTGGGGTCTCTTGCCTTCTCAGCCTCCTGCCTAGGGCCCCCTAGCGGGACTGGACCTGCAGAGGCTGGTCCAGAAAAGCCCTTCCTCTCCTAATCCCTCAGTGGATTCTCTCCACTGAGGCGCCAAAGGCTTCCCACTGGCCTTGGGCTGGGCTGGGGGCTCCCTTGAGTCCTGAGTGCCACCTCCTGGGAGAGGGGCCTGAATTGCAGGCTAGTGGGGAGCCCATGCTGTTGGGCAAATCCTCCCAGACCGATGCGGTGGCGAGGGGTGGAGTGGGGAAGGGGTGGCAGGGTGAGACTGTGATACCCTCTCTGACCCTCGCCCTCTTAAGGCTTCTGGCTCTGTGCCCGGGAAAGGCACAACCAGAAGTGCTGGTGGAAGGAGGGGGACTTTCCAAAGCATAAGCTAACTTTTGTTCCCAAACTTTCCCCCCTCCTTGAGGCGGAGGAAATGTGCAAAGGGGCCAGGGAAAGAGGCCCGACCGGATGGGGCTCCGGCGCCAGGCTGACTTGGAGGGCCGGGGGTATCTCTGAACAAGGGGCCTCTGCCAGGGCAGAGGAGCTTAGGGAGACCCACCCCCAGCCCAGGGGAAATGCAGCCTTTAGCCCACTGTCCTGATAAGCAGTGGCCCACAACACGGACCCTTGGCGGTGGTTTCTCGTCCTCCCGTCTGGGTGAAGATGGTCTGGCATGTCCCTGTGGCCTTATCTCGCTTCTCCCTGGGCCTCTCACAAACCTGCCCAGTTACTTGGAGCCTGACTGTCTTCTGTCCCAGGCGTCCCTCGGCCATCCCCTCCCAGGAAAAGTGCTGTAAAAAGAAAAAAGGGAGATGTTAGAGAGAAAGGGGGAAATAAAGTCTTTGGAAAGCAGAGTTTTACAACAGCCACAGGTTTTATGGAGCAATTCTGTAATAACCTTCTACCTGCTCGCCTCCTTCCCGCCTGCCTGCCGCCCACCCCGTTTGGCTTCCTGGATGATGTCCCCTCCCAAGGAGCCAGCCACCCCCACCGCCTTGGAGATCCCTGAAGGCTGAGAGTTGGTAAGAAGATGCCTGAGGTCGGCCTGGGCCACTGACCCCTCCGTCCTTCCTTTCACTCTGGCGTCCTGGGAGGGAGGTTTAGTAGATTTCGTTACTTCACAGTTAAGATCCCCACTTGAGGGGTGTGGAGGCACCGAGATGCGAACTCCAGTGTGCACATTCGATGTGATACCAGTTTTGAAGGCCATTTCGTATAAAGGGTGAGGGTTCTGGGACCTTGCGTTCCTCCCTGCTAGAGCCAAGTGTCCTCACGCCTCACTCTTCTGCGGAGTGGGTCTGGACTCTGATTCTGGTTCAGAAGAAATATCCTCCGGTGCTTGGGGATAGAGATTTGGGAACTCTCCTGATTTTGTTGTACACAGCAACGTTTTTCATGACCTCCATAGTTACCTGAGGACTTTCCACACTCCGCTCATCCCTGTCCACCTCTGCTTCACACTTGTGTAAGACACATGTGTACGTGAGTCCTCATAACTCTGCCTGCATCTCCGCGCCCATCACTGCCACGAAGCAAGCACCACACAGCACGCACTGTCCTTGCAGTTCTGGATGAGAAATGCGGCCAAGGATCTCATGGTCAGGCAAAAAAAAAAAAAAAAAAAAAGTCACAAAATTTCATGACCTCTCCTGGGTCCATTTGAGGTATCTCCTTTACCTTCCAGAGAAATGTTTTGGGAGGAAATTATAATAGAATCCCACTTTAAATCACTTGCATTTGTTTGAGGATACGGTATATATTTTGCTTGAATATCAAGTCAAGAGGCAAATTTCCAAGTGAGACTTCTGAATTAGCTAATATCTTATAGCCATCATTTAAATACATGGAGACCCAAGTTTTTGCCTTCCCCATAGGTGTATGATGGTTATAAAAATGTACACACAAGCTTTTGGGTCAGTGATCTTATATGAGCTGAATCGCAAACCTATATCACTCACAGGGGTAATACACATATTCACATACACACGATTAGATCTTATATACAAACTCCCAAGCACATCTCAAGTATTATGGTTGGGCAGATTTATTTATTACATATTCTATACACTGAATAGAGCACAGAGCATTTGCACACTGGGTTCCCCAGGCAGGAATATTCATTTGAAACATACATATAGGATACACACATCTACTCAATACAGCATGCGTAAGTTTCAGCTTAGCATATTAATTAAAAACAAACTATTTTCCCCCTTTCTCATTTATTGTTTTTCTTCTCTCTTCCATTTCCTTCCCTCCCTCTAGATTTTCTTTCTCTTCCAATTGACAAAGACCCCTCCAAAAGTCACCCCCAAAGCACAGGCACTCACCGGCTGGTTCTGGCCAGTGGTGGCCTCTGCTCCTCAAGCCTCGTCCTCGTTCTTGGCTGCGCGGGCCCCAGTGTGGTCAGGGGCTACTGCTTTTCCCTGCATGCCCTTCCCCAAGCTACCAGCTACTGGCCCCAGCTGTGTTCAGGCGAGACTCCAGTGCAGGGAATGGCAAGCATCTGCAAGGGAAGGCAGGGTGTTCCTTCTTTCTCTTTAGGATTGGGGGTGGGGTGCGGAGCAGTTTTGCTCTCTCAGGACAAAGTGACCCCCACTGAAGTGACCCCTCTATTATGTGTCTTTGGAAGCTGGACTCCAGGGCCCACAATCCTGTTTGCTCCCCTCCGTCACAGTAGGTAATATTATATGGGGGAGAAACAAGGGTTTTTATTTTGGGGGTCTACAGACTCTCAGCTGACCCTTCAATCATTTGTCTGAGCTGGAGCTGAAATCCAATTTGGGCCAGCAGTGCTTTCTAGAAAGCCTGGTTAGGGTGAGATTCCTCGCTTGGTGCACCCACCTTCCTACCTGGAGGGCAGGCGATGTGCTGGGGTGCAGACTCCCGGACTTGGGGGCCAGTCCACTTTCTTCCCTCTAGAGTCACATCTCCCCCAGAAGACCAAGGCCACCAAAACCTATCATTCTGAAATTGTTTCCACACTCCAGCTAACGCTAAGTTTTGGTCTCAGAAAAGAGGCCCCGGGTCCCCTCCTCACCCGGCACCTAAGAGCCACCGGGGGCTCGAGGCAACACCCAGGCAGACAGCAACCTAGAAACCTGAACCCCACCTGCTGGGAGAGTTCACCCTGACAGGGCGCAAGCCACAAACCCAAATATCCAGCTTCCTCTAACTTCTTCCCTAGCTAAGTGGCCTCTTGACTCCTCTCTTGTGGCAGGGAGGCAACCGCAAAGCCAGGGCTGGGGACTGGGAGCCAGGAAGGTGGCCCTGAGAGTCCAGTGCCTGCACAGCTTGGGTCTGAAGGCCAGCCCAGCGCTGCGACTTTCCCATAAATTAAAAAAATCCCCAGTCCACAGTCCACATGTCCTTTTGGACCCTAATTTATACACTACAGAAAATCATAGACTCAGCTGGCCATGCCTCACAACACCGTTATTTATGGTGGGGGAGGGAATTTTTTTTTTTCCTGAAGAGTATATTTATTACAGGTAAAGCCGACAGCAGACTTCATACGTCTGGCAAATTCAGAACAGGTGCTTTGCCTGGACTGTGATTCATTCGCTGAACACCCAGCCTTCTTGCTAGTGAGTCTGGGGAGCTCCCTCGACTTTCCCAAGCGTCCAACCGCCTCTTAGAAGAATTTGCATCGGATTTTTGCTTCCCCACTTGGGTCCTTTGGAAAAAACAGATCTTCACGCTGCTTGGTTCCAGATCTGCCGGGCTGTCGCCCTCGAAGAGCACGGGTGGAGAAGGAGGGGGCTGGCTGGGCGCCGGCATTGATCTTTAAAAAATCATTTTGAAATCGCCATAATGTGAAGAAATATGGCGCTTCACCCTCGTATTTCACACGTAATGACACGAGATGGCTTCATTTGGAAAGAAAAGCGGGTGGGAGTGAGTCTGTGTGCGTGAGGAGGTGATCCACAGCCTTCCGCAGGGCACAGGGGTGCATGGCCAAAAAGATCAAACCCCAAGCTGGAGTGGCCCCGCTTTTGTTAAGAGGACTGGGGCTGGGGGCAGCCTCCTTATTGTGGCTCAGAGTCAGAGAGTTGCTGAGGAAATCAATCTGCCCCTAAACTCCACCTGAGGAGAGCTGGGTCTCTCCGGGGGTCGCGCCTCCGAGTCCCAGGACAAGAGGGGTGACTGCACCCAGGGCAGAGTCTGGAGGGGCAGAGGCTGGGAGAAAAGCCAGGGAGCCAGCCGGCGGCCGGGGGAGTCCCAGTGCCGGCCTGCAAAGTGGATGCCAAGAAAACGGGCTATCTGGACGCTCCAACGAGGGGGTCTGTGGGAAGGAAGGCGGCGAGTGGGCCAGAGACCAGACCCGTGGGCTCGCTGTTCACGCAGGTGCCCCACACCGGTGTTGCGAAGTCGTCCAGCACGGCCATCCCGAGGGCGGGAGGAGCAGGACAGAAAACTCGGCCTTGGCTCCTTCCTCTCCGGGTGGAAGGGAGGATGCCTGGGGACCCTGCCCATGCTGTTCAGGGGTCCTTCCCCAGGCCTCTGCTCTGGTGACACCTCGGGGAAGTGGCCTTAACCCTTTCCCGTGCTCAGCTCCCTCATCTGAGCGATTTTAGGGGCCTGGGTGGGGGGTTATTCAGGGAAGAAAAGGAGAAATGACTGTCCCCCCCCCCCATCCATCCTCTGACCAGGATCAGAGAAAGGCCTGACACATTGAAAAGATCTTTGATGAGTTGAATTAAACTCTTTCCCGGACTCCGGTTTCAGGGCCTAATGAATCCCTTCGGCCTCAGGCAGATTCTGATTTCAGGACAGACAGCGGGTCCTTGGACACTTCTCGTTCCCTGCCCTCTCCCCCTCTTCCGCAGCGACTGAGCGGTCAAGGAAGCTCCCAGGCCTGTAGGTCCCCACAAATAGTGCACGGAGCCCTCTCCGGAGCCGAAACCGTCCTCAAATCCCCAACTTCTCCCCATCCCTTCGACTTCGTCCCCGGTGGATTGCTGCTGCTGTTGTTTAATAAACATCTTCCGTCAAGGGGACGGAGCAGAGGAAATGAGGGCCTGCGGGGTGGAGGTGGAGGTGTGGGGGGGGGCGCGACCACCACCTCCGTAATGAGCCTCTGGGCCTCCGGGGCTGCTCCCCGGGCCGGGGCTCCCTCCTTCCCTCCGCCCTCGCCCTGCCGCCCTCCCTCCCCGACCCGCCCGGGGAGAGGGCTCCGCAGCTTGCGTCCCTCCCGAGGCAGCCCGCTGCTTCCCTCCGCCTCTCCTCCGCCCCCGCCGCCCCATGTCGAGAACCCCCCCCCCCCCGCCTTTCCTGCGGCGGGAGGGGGGGCGGGCGGCCGGCAGCTCGGGCTGAGGTTACGTGGCCGCCGGAGCCCTGACGTGATAGCACATTGCATCAGCATAAAACAATCCATCCTCGATATGGAATGCGGTGCGGACGGATGACAGCGAGAGCGCAGCCCCCTCGCCCGATTGATTTATGTCGGAGCTGACGCTTTATCAGGCAGTCGGAAAAACTTTGACCAATCATTTTGCAAGGAGCGCTGAGCCGGGCTGCTCCACTGTACTTTGTTGGCTGAGAAGTTGAGCAGGGGGTGGGGGTGGGAGGGTGGGGGGCCGGGGGGGTCGCGTCCGAAAGCCCTCACGCCGGTCCGGGTGCCACCTCTCCCTGCTCGGGCGCCGCCGCGCGAGCGCTTCCCTTCCCCCTGCGAGCGCCCGGATAATGTCTGAGAATGTCCATTTCTGGGACGCTTAGCAGCTATTATGTCGACTCGATCATAAGTCACGAGAGTGAGGACGCGCCTCCAGCCAAGTTCCCCTCCGGCCAGTACGCGAGCCCGCGGCAGCCGGGCCACGCCGAGCACCTGGAGTTCCCCTCGTGCAGCTTCCAGCCCAAAGCGCCGGTGTTCGGCGCCTCCTGGGCGCCGCTGAGCCCGCACGCGTCCGGGAGCCTGCCGTCCGTCTACCACCCCTACATCCAGCCCCAGGGCGTCCCGCCGGCCGAGAGCAGGTACCTCCGCACCTGGCTGGAGCCCGCGCCGCGCGGCGAAGCGGCCCCGGGGCAGGGCCAGGCGGCCGTGAAGGCGGAGCCGCTGCTGGGCGCGCCTGGGGAGCCGCTCAAGCAGGGCACGCCCGAGTACAGTTTGGAAACTTCGGCGGGCAGGGAGGCCGTCCTGTCTAATCAAAGGCCCGGCTACGGGGACAATAAAATTTGCGAAGGAAGCGAGGACAAAGAGAGGCCGGATCAAAGTAAGTTATAAAAAGTGAGGAAATGCCCAGGCCGAAGGCCGGGGGCGGGGCGGGAGGGGAGAGGCCGTAAACCGCGGACAATGTGCAGGGGGAGCGCGGCGGCGGCCGGAGCGCGAGCTGGGGGCGGAGGGGAGCGGCCGGGAGGAAGAGGAGGCACGGGAGCGCAGGAGCGGCGCCCAGGGGGGGAGACTGAGGCCGCCGGACGGCGCCGCCCCCGCCTCTCCAAGTGCTGGGGGGACCGGGCTCGGGGCCGCTCGCCCGCCCGCCAGCCCTCCTCCTCTCTCCCGAGGCCCCGGCGAAAGCCCGGCCGGGGACCCGGGGCGGCCGGGAGGGGAGCCGGTGGGGCCGCGCGGGCGAGGCCGGGGCGCACGGGCTGCCCGGGGCCGCGGCTGGCAGAGCTCCCCGTGCCACGCGCAGACCGTAAAAGCCGGCCAAGGGGAAGGGGGAGGGGGCTCATTAGGATTTTATTTGCGGTGCAACAGCTTGGCGGAGGATCGTTCCTAGCAGATCTCGCGCGGCGGCCGCGCGGGGTCCGCAGCCGGCGCCGGGAGGGGCGGGGGAAGCCCGGGACGCGGTGACGGAGCCCCCTCCCCGGATGCGCCGGCCCCTCCCTGGGAGCCTTCCCTGCGGCGGCCCCCTCTCCTCCGGCCTCCCGGCCCTGGGCAGCCCTTCCTTGTCCGCGGCCCCCCGCTGCTCTCCGCGGGGCTCCCTCGCCCCTGCCCCGCTGTCCGCCCCGCGGGGAGTCGGAGAATCGCTTCCGAATTCGGGGCGTCCCGAAGGGCCCCGGGAGAGAGGCGGGGTGGGGAAGAGAGAGGACTGCGGGGAGGCGGAGAACTTGCCCTTCCTGGGTAGCTCGCCATCCCTGCCACTCCTCCAGGGCACCCCTGCCGGAGCCCCAATTCTGGCCAACTGCCAGGAGGTGCTACTCCTGAGAAGAGAGGGTACTCTTGGCTTTTATTTTTAAGTCTGAGTGGGGCAGATCGGTCGGGGGCTCGTGGCCCCGAACAATAACCCACAGGCTGGCGGGTCAGGTCCTCACCCCTGCTCCCTGGGGAAATGGGGAGACAGGTCTTAGGTCTCCCACCAGCAGAGTGGCCCCAGGTCCCTGCGGGGTCCTGCCGCCTCCAACCTGCCAGGTGGAGTCCTCAGACCTGACGTTTGGGGAGCACGGTCCTTCCCCAACCCTCCCCCCACATACCCAGACAGCCTCCCACCCAGACCCCCAAACTCTGCCTGAAAAGCCCATTATTGCCAAGCAGCCATTTGGCTAGGATCAATTATTAACAGTTTTTTCCCCCCTCTTTCATATTTAATGTGGCTGCGGGTCCCATCCCGGGCAATCACATTAAGGAGATAGTGCTGCAAATTGGTAAGACACGGTACTTAGTGTAGGATGAACTGAATTTTTTTTTTAAATCCAGTGCTTTTCATTTGGGGAACAGCTAGTGATGGGTGGCTGCTATTTTTAATTGGCTTGGCTTTCATGGGCAACTTTTGTGAGTTCCAGGGTGGGGGAGAGATGGAAAGTGCCCCTCTTCCAGTCAGTTACCCCTTGCTGGCCCCCCTCATGGGGCCCGTTGAGACTGGGTGTGCTGCGAAGGGCTTTCTGGTGTCCCCACGTCATCCCCGGCCCCCCACCTTGGGGCTGAAGCAATTTGACTCCCCAGCTTCCCTGAACTTGTGTTAACCAAACTGCGAGCTGAGAAGCAGGAAGAGAGAGACTATTGGAGCCATAAGTTATCTGGGCGCCCCCGGCACTCCCCTGTCCGTGGGCTGGAGTTGATAAATAGTTGCAATTGCCTGTGTGACTCGGAGTGTGCTGGCTGTTTGCGACTGTGTGTGCAGACCCATGTTTGTGGTGTGTGGTGGTGGCAGAGGGGGAGATTTCTACACAGACGCACATGCCTGCTGCCATGTGGCCTAGAGACACAAGCTTGTGGTCGAGGCAGGGTGTCCTCAGACTGAACGGAAGGGCTGAGGGGTCTCTGGGCGGTGGTGGGACAGAGCGCCTCCTCCCCCACCCGGCTCCTCCTTTTGCCTCCTAGGACCCTCCAGGTCAGCCCCCCTGGTCAGCTCCATGGTGCTGGTGGCCGGGCTTCGGCCATGCTGGACTCTGAGTCCTGACCAGTTTGGACCCCAGGGGGGAAAGATCGAAAGAGAGCCTGGTGTCGGGACGCTTTGAAAGTCCCCGGCACATGCTTGGGTCCATCCTCGTGAGGTAACCTCTCACCTGGTGGCGTCCCTAGCAACTAGCTGGCTCATCTGTGGGGCCCTTTCTGGGAGCGCAAGGGCCCAGGAGTTCCTTCTTCCACGCAAGATGGGGAATGAAGCCCAGGGGTGCGCCGCTGGCCTGGGACCCCTCACCTCCCTTCCTTTCTTTGATTATATATCGCTGCTTCTCTTTCAGCCAACCCCTCCGCCAACTGGCTGCACGCTCGCTCTTCCCGGAAAAAGCGCTGTCCCTACACCAAATACCAGACGCTGGAGCTAGAGAAGGAGTTTCTGTTCAATATGTACCTCACCAGGGACCGTAGGCACGAGGTGGCCAGACTCCTCAATCTGAGTGAGAGACAAGTCAAAATCTGGTTTCAGAACCGGCGGATGAAAATGAAGAAAATGAATAAGGAGCAGGGCAAGGAGTAAAGCCCCCTCCCCAACCCTCCCCAGCCCTCCCCATCTCACTCTTATTTATGTGGTGGCCACAGCGCCAGTGCTGTCTGGGGTGGATCCAAGTGAATGGGGAAGGGGGTCTTTCCCTTCTGAGCCCCCTACCTGCACCCAGAGTCCCCCCTTCCTCTGCCCCTGCCTGTCTCTCTTCTCCCTGGGCATCAGAAGAAAGTTTCGTTGACTTAGAAGATAGAAGTAGTTGCTTCCTAAGAAGGTGACAGGCCACAAGGAAAGAGGAGCCCTAGACAGGCTCTTAGCATCGTCCCCTGCAGTTTTTCCGGGTTGGCCCCAGCCCCTCACCCCCAGCTGGCCCGTCTGTCCAGAAGTCACCCAGGGACACAGCCCAGCAGACGCCCTCCACCCCCACCACAGCCTGCAGCCCACAGTGGCCATGGGGAGAGCTCGCGGCCACCATGCAGTCAAGTGAAGTGACCTCCCCCCTCCACCGCGGACAGCACACACTGAATCTGGCAGAACAGCCCTCAGACTGTCCGGCAAGCCCGGGTTCCAGCCCGACGCAGATACACACCAGGGAGATGTCTAGAAACAGACTCCTGAATGAGGCGCTGCAACTCAGGGGTCTCAGCATTGCAATACTGGCCCCATGGAGTCGCCAACGACACCCGGGCCTCAGGCCATGGGTGGGTGGCGCAAACTTCGCCCCCAAGCTGGCAGGCTAGAAAGGGCAGCCAGAGGTTCTCCGAAGGTATCTTAGGTGGGGCTCCCCCACCCCCACCCCCCAACGCATACACATTTTGTGGCAGGAGATGTTTCATTCTGCATGATGCTTTCTCTCCTTCCAACAAAAGGAGGTCAACCTGCGGGTCGTAGGGCCTTGCCAATGTCGCCCTCCCTCTCGTCGGTGGCCCCCTCGACCGACTGTAGCTTCTCGGCTTCCCACCGGCCCTGTCCCTCCGCATCCTCCCTCCCCGGCTCTGAAATCACCTCCGTGGGGCCCAGTCCACCTTGCACCAGCGAGTCCAACCGCCCCTTGTAGAAAACCCCCTCCAGCCCCCGCCCCGCCCCTCCTAGGTCAACCCCACTGCAGACAGGAAAGCCAGGCCAGGAGAGTCCCATGGAGAATTTATTGTGAATCGATCCCCAAGCTCCCGTCCGGGGCAAGTGGCCGGGGACAGGGAGGCGCAGCGGCAGAGCTCGGCGCGTTCCTCCGCGTCCCGCCGGCTCCGGCCCCTGGCGGAGGAGGCGGCCCGGCGGCGGCCGCCCAGCGCGAAGGACGCGGCCTGGGCGCGGGCTCTGGCTCCCGCCGCCCGGGCCGGGCCTGGAGGGCGACCGCGCGGCCGGTGCGCGCGCAGCGGCTGGGAACCGTCCCGCGTGCGGAGGAAAGACCTGAGCATCCCGGCTCCCAGACTCCCTCCCCCCAGCCCTCT
>CAUYQG010193952.1:0-10545 GCA_963574415.1 Tarsius wallacei
CGTCCATTTAATACTTTTGTAGATATTTACTGAACTCCTTTGCGTACAGGGTACTTTCCTCGGCCAGGACTGAAAGAACTTGGGCGCCAGTAACAACTCCACACCCGTTGGGGACCAAGAGATTTATTAAAGTGGCGGCTACAGAGCTGGGGGTGGGGGGGGGGAGAGAGATATGCAGGGAGAGAGCTGTATTTATTAGTTTAGCAAGGACAGGAAGAGGTCGTGATAGCATTCTATTGGGTAGAGCAGAGTGGAAATAGGGTGGGCTGAAGGTGTGTTACATTGCTATTGGAGGGTACTATAGGGCTGATTTGTCATAGGAGGAGATTGTTGGCTTGCAGGTTTGAACTTCGCGTGCGCGGGAAACCGTACAGGGGGGAGCCGGAACTTAGGGCCTTCATTGTTTCCATGTGGCCCTATAGAGTTCAGTGCCATCTTGGGGGGGGGGGGCTTCTGACTGTTCCCTGCGCCCTTCAAGGACAGCGTATCAGGTTGAATCTGAGAACCCTTGACTTTCCTGTCTTTGTTTGCCATATTCCCACTGGTCACCTACAGAGATGCTCCTGACTCCTGGGCAGACATGTTGCCCTCTTTTCTATGCCTTTTGCAAATTTCTCCTTTGGCACCCATCCCAGTTATTATATTCTAATTTTCTGCGCACACATCTGTCTGATCATAGATTGCTGAGAAGAAATCATGTCATCGCCGTATTCAGCTCATGCATATGGGAAATGCTCAGTAAAGGCTGATTAAATGGGCTTGACAGCCAGCATTTCGTTTGGAAAGGTAGATTGATCTTCACCTATTTATAAATATGTTGATGATGATGATGATGTTGGTGATTTAATTTCCCAGTCTGTTCTAGGAACTGAAAAGGTAGGTTTGAAAGTGACATGGGAAAACCCAAGGATTTTCCATTTTGTTTTCCAGACAATCAACAGCATCAGAATCATCCCACGGAAGATCAGGGGGTAGGCCCAAACTAGTGGTCATCATTGAGACACAGCTGATACCGTTTTTAAAAAATTAAATTATGGATTGCCTGAGCCCGGGGGTTCGAGACCCGCCTGGGCTACTTGGCGAGACCTCATCTCTACAATAAACCAAAAAAAATCAGCCGGGCATGGTAGCGCGCACCTGTAGTTCCAGCAACTTGGAAGGCTGAGGCGGAAGGATCGCCGGAGCCCAGCAGGTCGAGGCTGCGGTGGCCAGGAGCAGCCACTGCACTCCAGTCGGGGCGACAGAGAGAGACTCCAACGCAAAAAAAAAAAAAATTAAATTAGTGTGGCCCTTCCCTAACTCATTGTTCCCGTCCTCATTGTCCCCAAACCATGCCCTCAACATTTGTCACATCCAGGAACTCAACAGCAAGGACGATGATTAGAATAATAACTAATATTTATTGAGTATTTCCTTGTGTGAAGTTCTATTCTGAGTTTTGCATATTTCACTCCATGTATTCCTCGTGCAATCCTATGATGCTGATAAAACTATTATTCTTGTTCTAAAATAAGGAAATGGAGACACAAACGGTTTAAATAATGTGCTTAAGGTCACATAGCTTACAGGAAGGATAGAGGCAGAACTCCTGCCTAGGCAGTCTGCTTCCAGGGACCATACTACTATCAACTTCCCTTCTACGTCGTCTCCTCTGTTGGGTTCTTGACCCTACAGGAGATGCACGTGGAGGGATTAGCAAGTTTCACCACTCATGTTGAAGATCTGTTGCTTGAAGGTGATATTCCTTGAACTGAGTTTCCTTCACCTGTCCTTCAACACGGGGCATTATTCCCTCAGAGAAGTCATCCCTGGTATCTTCCAGACGAAGCCAGATATTGGCTTCTAAAATTCTGTAAAAACTCTTTGCTCTTCTCTTTCATGTGACCTCAACTGCCATCGTCTAATTTCTTACCGGCTTTCCTTGTGAGTCTGTGCGTTCCCTAAGGTGAGATACTTTTCATCTTTCCATGCCTAGCACCCAGTGATCAAGAAATAATTTGTTTAATTAATTAGTGATTTTTAAAAATTTGGCAATTTACTTACAACTTTTCAAGAGCCTTATTCTAAGAATGTTTATTGACATATTTATTCACTCATTCCATCCACTCATTTATTCATTCTTTCAATAGACACTAATTAAGGGAGTCTCTGTCCATGTTAAGCATTATTCTGAGGATGGGGGATAACAGGGTGAGATCATCTACATGGCTCCTGTTTCTACGAGGCTAACAGTCTACTGTTGGGGTCTAGACATAAGCCAGAATTGTCTGCTTACAAACTGAGATACTGCTATGGGAGAAAATTGCAGGGTGTTATGGGAAAATGTAAAACTGAACAGAAGGGTCCCTGGGTCGCAGAGAAAACCCCTAAAGTTTCAAGTGGGTCACCTTTTGACTCCCTCCCTTGAGTCAATAGCTACTGATTATGGCAGGCCAATTGAATGCAGATTTAGACAAGTCTGGACAAGTCAATAAGTTATTCTTACCCATCATTGAATCCAACTTTCCATACACTGGAAAGGCTCACTTTAAGCTTCCAGGTAAACTGCTTGTGCAAGGGAAATGTGAATCAGTGATATTTTATCAGGATTTACTCAATGTTCCAACACTATTCCTGGGAACAAATGGAGATCAGTGTCTTCATAGAAACTCTATGGGGCATTTAGGGACCCATTTCAATAGCCTCAGGTACTTTTACACAGGATCCGGAGCAAATCATCCTGCACCATGTCTGAGTTTTGCCAGGGATTGATTTCAAATTCATCTTGGTGCTACCCTCTGGTGGGTAAAATCAGATAGCAAGAGTTCTAACTTCTAATCTTGAACAACATTCTGATAGAGTGAGTTTTTGTTTTATTTAGAGGAGGGATCATACGATATTATTAAAACAACTTGAACATCTGGTTTGGGGATAAAGTCATTTTATTGTGCGACTGCCAAGCCACAGAGCCAAGCTCACCAAGAAAGCCTTTCCCTCTCCCAGCCTTCCATAAAGCTCAATACCCAGCTCTAACAATACGTACTCTCCATTGCAAATGGAGAGTGAAAGGGCACAGAATGTGGTCTTCAAGACTGAATAGAAATTCACCTGTCTGTTGGAAAATCACAGCAGTGAGGATCATCTAGACTCTCTTCTTAATCTGCTTTCTCAAGCTAATTGTTTCCTCTTCAAACTATCATTGAAAACAAACCAAAAAAAGGACAACAATATCCAAAAGGGGGTTCATTCAATACGAGTAAAATCTTTCTTTCTCCACCATCCTTTACCCTGTCACATTGAAGGACTGATGTCTTAGAGAAAATAAGACTCAGAAACAGACAGGGCCCTTAGAGGACAAATACAGTGAGGCTATTCTTTCCACATGTGTCCAGTGCTGGTAGAGTCTATTCTTGCTATTTGCCAAATGCTCAGACATTCTCTTAAGCTATTTAGACTCATTCTTTTATTTTAAAAAATCTTACTGAGTACCTATCAGGTAACAGGCTCTGAACCAGGTACAGGGCTCTGTGATAAGACGGCATTTATATTTCAGGCAGCCACAATACAATTAAACAGACATATACATAAAACTATCGGTAGGGTAAAAAAGCTGTAAAGCCAAAAAACAGACATGGCTCTGGGTATTTCTTCCTATCACAACCACGGCAGACCTGTTGGTCAATCATGGCTCCCTTTCTGAAATTCCAGACTGATTGACCAAACTGGCAAAAAGTTGAAGTCCACCTGCTGTCCCCAAGCCTAGATAAGAAAACTAAAACTCCCTAACAGGATAAAACTGTGTCGTATCTGCTTTTCAAGGTATCAAAGAGTTGGAAAACAGCATAGAGATCTGTTTTGCTCACGCCCCTTGTTGTGCAGTGACCCACGGTGGGGAAGTAACCTGCCACAAGCTCCCAGCGTGTCACCAGAGGCAAGGCCCTGGCCAGAACCCATGTCTCATGACTTCAATTCTAGGACCTTTGCCTGTTTTCTTCAATGGAGACTGTAACATTTTTGTTATAATTTTGTAATACTCAGTTATCTTTCTATCCACTTATTGTGCTTTTGTAACTTGAAAAACCTAGATGAGGGATGGAAGCAAAGATACAGAGATCAGTAGTTCAGTAATGTCCATGGTTGGCAAGATGTATCAGTGAGCAGTAAATTGTAGATGCCTCAACAGAAAAAGCATTTCAGAACCTGGCAACTGAATGGGGATTAGATTCTTTCTTTCTTAACTGTGTCAGAACTTCCAGAATGTGGAGAAGTAATCTTCCTTTTGAGTCTTCAAGTTATTTTTTCAGGGGTGAGGATCTGGGAAGAGATGAGAGGTCAGGGAGAGTGGAAGGAACTAGACAGGAAGGAGCTGGATCACTTCTTTTTTACATTTTTGGTCTGCTCTTGCATTGACCATCTACCTAATGCAAATGCTAAGAATGATCCCGTATGTGCCAAACTGATGATGCTATTTTTTCCTCTGATAGCAGTTTGCCAGAAGAAATCAACTATAAACAGGTTTGGGGGCTGACAAACCAAGACTCCTCACAGGATTGACTCAGCGGTTATTTTGTCCAAGGTACATAGAGCAAGTCTGCTAAGTCTGGGTCATCCTGATAAATTCTTGAAAACAGGGACCCCAGACAGCAAGGGGAGAACATCAAAGATCTCCTGGGGCTGTAACCATAGTTGGCAATTGGCCTGTGTCCTCACTTCACTCCAACCCTGGGGCCTACAGCTAAAGGAATCTCACTAGGCAGAAGTCCTCCTGTGCCCTCCTTAAACCATCTGCTTCTTTGTGGCTCCCCTGAAGACTCAGAGCTTCTAGATTTTAAAAAAAAGTGTCGACAGATCATCTAGTCTAGCCCTTACTTCATGAAAGTAAATTAAAATTGTCATCAGCAAGATTATACTACAGGATCTTACGTGGAAAGAAGAAAGATTCAAGCACTGAGCGAGCAGAGGGGTTGCTGGAAGATCCCTGGGAACAGAAAGCGACTCCCTGACGCAGGTAGGAAACAAACAAACAATCAAACCCAGGATATAAGAAGACAGTTGTCCTCAAACTTTGGCAGGCACCAGAATCACCCGCAGGGCTTGTAAAACACAGATCCCAGGACCTCACCTCAGAGGTTTAACTCTAGTATGTCTGTCTGGGGGGCTAAAATTTGCATTTCTAACAAGATCCGAGGTGATGTTAAGTCTGCAGGTCCAGAAACTACACCTTGGAAACTTTCATAATGAGTAAAAAGAGGAAAAGGAAGAAGGCCACTGCACCAAGTCACCCGATTCCTTCATCCTCTCGGGCTTCAGGAAGGGAGTTGGTGAGTAGGTATTTTTCACGGGTAGATGGATGTAGTCTTTTCTTCCCATTCAATGTCATCTTTGGAGTTAGTGAAGGGTGCTGAGCCAGAGAAGGCTGTGTCAGCTGGTACGGGCCACAACAATGATTCTCTGGAGGAATTCACTCAAACACCTCAAAGAGATGAAGCCAGATACTACATGCCAGTGATACAGTTGCGCTCTGGAGAGAGAGGGGGGCTTGCCCGGATCTGGTGAACTGAGGTGGGTATGGAGTAAAGAGATAGCACGAGGTCCTGGTCCCCTGCTTGATCCTTCACTGAATCATGTAGTGCAAGTTGTAAATCTCAAGTGGCTTTGCTTTTCCAATTTTGTTAATGTATTGACATTTAGGAGAAACTTTGATACGGGAGAAAGAGTCCTGGAATCAAGGTTGGCAGGATCCAGCATCTAGCTTGGTAAGAGTTGTGATGCCAGACAAATGACCCTTGCTCTCTGCATCGGAACTTGGTCCTCTGTAAGCTGAAATAAAAACATTATTACTTTTTTTTTTTAAAGTTGGAGTCTCACTCCGTTGCGCAGGCTGGAGTGCAGTGGCACACTCACGTCCACCCCAGACTCGACCTTCTGGGCTCCGGCGATCCTTCTGCCTCAGCCTTCCAAGTAGCTGGAACTACAGGCGTGCGCTACCACGCCTGGCTAATTTTTTATTTATAGTAGAGATGAGGGCTCACCAAGTGCCCAGGCTGGCCCACGAACCCGTGGGCTCAGGCAATCCACTCGCCTCAGCCTCCCAAAGTGCTGGGATCATAGGCTGAGCCACCGAGCCTGGCCAACAACGTTATTTCTAAAATCCTGCTAAACTTCTCGAGGGCACAATGAGATAAAATATAAAGGCACTTTACAGAAATATAAAGTGCTAAAGAAGTAGAAGAAATTATTTCACTCACTTATTCATTCATTCATTCAGCACAATTTTATATTATAGGCTGGACTCTGAGGACATCGTGAAGGAAGAACAAAATGAACAAAGATTCTTGCCTTACTGGGGGTGGGAATGAAATAATAAGCTTTCTTTTCAACCACTACCCTGATCTTGCTACTGCTGGGAAACTTGTAATGGGACCACAGCAGCAAGCTGACAGCCTCAGCTGTAGAGTTTCTTTTTTTTTTTTTTTTTTTTTTGAGTCGGAGTCTCACTCTGTCGCCCAGACTGGAGTACAGTGGCCGCTCCCGGCCACTGCAGCCTCGACCTGCCGGGCTCCGGCGATCCTTCCGCCTCAGCCTTCCGAGTAGCTGGAACTACAGGTGCGTGCTACCACGCCCGGCTAATTTTTTTTTGATTTATTGTAGAGATGAGGTCTCGCCTGCCCAGGCGGTTCTCGAACCCGCGGGCTCAGGCAATCCACTCACCTCAGCCTCCCAAAGGCACGGGATTACAGGCTGAGCCACCGAGCCTGGCTTAGAGTTTCTTGGGGGAGAGTCTCAGTGCCCTTGCAGCGCTTTCCAGATGACTGCTATTCTCATTCTTGGACAGAAAGTGACGGATGGAGAAGAGGTGCTAAGGCAGTGAAGTGGGCAGGGTTGAAAAAGGTCTCCCTCAACTGCCAATCCCATTACTGCCAAACGCTTTCTTATAGTATTATAATTGTTCAAGGTCCACTTATAAGTGAGAACACATGGTACTCTGTTCTTTGTTTCTGTGATAGATCACTGAGTATGATCGACTCCAAACTGCTAGGGGAGGGAGGGGCATACCTCATCAACAAGGGTACCTGTATAATCAATGTTTGTATAACCCTGAATTGCATCCCACATCTTTACAATAAATTAAAAAAAAGAAAAAGACTCCCATTGGAATCACACGGTCCCATTCTCTACGCTCAGTGAGTGGCCTTGGATGAGTGACTTAACACCTCTGTGGCCCCATTTTAATCCATAAGATGAAGAGAAGTCAGGGCCAAGATTCAGCAGTACTTGCTGGTAAAACATTGAAATACTTCTGTCCCAGTTGGTAAAAGTTACCTCCACTCGAATGCCTTCCATCCCTGCTACTCTGGGCATTTGGGACCCAACCCGTCTTGGGACTCCTCAACCTTTCCACAGTTCAGCAAATAAGCAGTGACCTGGCCGTGGGTGAATCCACCCCGGTCCCACACAGTTTCAATGCAGTTTCTGGTTGGCTGATGGCTGGGCCAAGTTTATTGTTAAATATTGTGGCCATCACTCGACTGTCATTTGCCTGCACAGTTTTTGTGAGGAGCCCATAATGACGCCGACAAGCCAATGTCTTGGTGTATGCTCAACACAGTTTTGTTTCCTTCTAGGCAAAAGCGGGTTGTTTGGTGAGGGCGGATGGGCAGAGGTGGGTAGAAAGGAGTTGGTTGAGAAGGAACAGAGAGGGAAGCTCCGCCATGGGGTGAGGGGGCAGCTTTTCCCTGGACCTCGGATGAGCTGATTAGGGCCTTCTTGGAGGCCAAAGAGAAAGCAAAAGCTGGGCTTGTCAAAGGGCGTGTGGTTCTTTGAAAGGAGCGCAAAGTGTTATTGTGACATAGGGCCTGTTTTGCCCACATCGCTAATTTATTCCATTCTAATTCTAATCTCCCTACACTGGGGAGACACAAGTCTCTCCCTGCACAGCCCAGTAACCTGCTTCTGGAGAATGGTTTCCTTGTTTCACTGAGACTCTTCTCACACTTGTGCTTTCTTGGCAAACCTGCCCAGAGGTATCAGAGTCACTAGACACACCCCAGAACATTGATATGTTTGGAATTTAATCAAAAGCCCCACAAAATGGGACTATTTACCTTACCCCTGGAAGCACCCACTTTAAAAATATTTAAAAGCTATCAAAATACAAATTGTTAGGACTCTGCCCTTCACAACGAGCTTTTTAGGATTTATGTATTTTGATATACGCCCCACTCTTCCGAAGAAATGAGGTCAGGCATTTCCCTGATTCCGACATTTTAGCGCAGCAAGTAGTAAAAAGATGGCTGGGGTCCAATCCTGTTTTTCAATGATACTTTTTGCCTTGTTCTTAGGCATCCCTTTTCTTGCAGAAGGGGCCTGAAAAAGTCTCTCCCAGTGATCTCCGGTGGTATGGTCTTCATGCCTGGAGTTACCAGCCTTGGAGTTCCAACTCTGTGGCTTTGAAGTCTAGCTGGGCAGTCACCTGTCTGACACGTGAGGCCCACAGGAACCTGAAGGTCCAGGAGAACAGGGAGAGAAAGGAAAAAATTTAAAAAACCAACTGTCTTTTAATTCCTCATTTATTACTTCCGCTATACTCCACCCCCAACTGCAACCGAGGGCTGTCTGAAAGCTCCTCTATGATTGGAAACCTTCTCTACGATTTTCAAACCCTCAGACCCACCCTTCCCACCTAACTCTCCAAAATGCCGCAGACTCACCCACTTCCCTGGGAACAGCCATCTTCCCCACCTACTGCTTACCCTCCACCCAGAGTATCCCTTTGTTCTGATCTAATCTCTCTTCCTTTCCTCTGGCCTCTGAGCTCCCTGTCAAATTAAGGCCCCCACCTGAGCTGATGATCAAATATCACCCAGTGATCTCCCTTGGGTAATCTCATCCTTTCCCCTTTTTCTAAGAAGGACAATCAAGTTCTCCCCAGCGTGGAAAAGTCCACACACATGTCCTCGGCACTCTGAAGCTAGCATACCTCCTCCTTCCTATCAGAATTGTTGAAAGAGGAACCTGCCCGAGCTGGCTCCACTTCTTCTCATTCCTTACACGCTTGTAATTATACGACGACATCGAACAGTCTTATAACCGGTGACATAATTACTTCATCCTTGACTCTCAAATCATCAAGCCAGTGTTTTCTTTCTTTCTTGGTCTTACTCTTACTTCTCCCTAACTCCAGGGCATAGGACCCTAAAGACATTCCCTTCCTCTCTGGAATGTTCCCGGCTACAAAGCAGCAGCAGTAATTCTCCAGCAATCAGGGATAGTTTTTCTCAAGTTTCCCAAATGGCTTCTTCTTGGCTGAGAAAGAAAAGCATTCCTGAGATTCCTCGCCCCACTCCTGATTCCTCGTCCCGCCCCTCAGCTCTGTCTCATTCACCACTAGGGTTTCAGTGGCCACCCCTTGCCTGTGTAGAAGTGACTCCCAATAAAAAATAAGAGAAAAAAAAGTGACTCCCACATTCTTCCTTCCTGGATCCTCGTTCCCTAATTCTACCTGTTGTATTTCTCTTCCGTGTGCACGGCTGGCATCCCAACCCAGAGCGTTCCATCCCAAATCATCCTATTCTTCTTGACACAGACTCGGCCTTTTGGCCTCTTTATTTTTGTAAGTGGTACAAACATCACCTTAGTCCTGCAGCCGAAGCTATGTGCCTCCTTGCACTGCTTTGCCCCATTTGTCGAGCTCGCTTCTTCTGTCTGGTGGGTTGTTTTCTCTCTGTCCCTTGGCTCTGCTCTCTTCTTTCCATTGCAGTTGTTATCAACCCAATGGGTAGTTTCTCTTCTTACTTAGACCTTTGCAATTGCCTGTTAGGTAATTGTGTCCTCGATTTTGTTTTCTCCTTTGCCAATTGTCTTATACATCTCAGACAAAATGATCTCCTTAAGGCACACTTCTGATGAAAGTCTTTCCTGTTTTCACCTCTCTGCTCAATTAAGTTCAGACTCTTTAAAATGCCATTCAAGGCCCTAAAAGATCTTGTGAGGCTTAACTCTTAGGATAACTCTAAAATTAATCTGTATGGTAGTCAAAGGATATGACTCAAAATTCCCCAGTCATACCCAGTGGCTTACACTATCTGTCTCTTTGTTTGCAATCTTTGTTTTGCCTAACTTCCCCAGAGTGTTTTCTCTCAAATGCAGTGGGGCCCATCCCTTCTCTGAACCCTTAGAAAACTTAGTTTATGCTTCCATGTGACCCTGACCATTGTCTGTTTTACACCGCATATTTTGGTAGCTAAAGTAAGCTAGAGAAATTTCTCTACTTCTGTCTCCTCCAGTTTGTAAACCTTTGATGGGAAAGAATATATGGCAGTTCTTAGAATTCTGCACAGCATCTGGGGCAGTATCTTTTGCAAATATATATATATACATATTTGTTTAATGTTAAATAAAATAATCATTATATTTTTAGAAACTCTATCATCTGTTTCTTATGTTTGAAAAAGGTTTTAATTTTTTTTCTATTTTTATTTTTGTTTTATTTTTTTATTTTTTTTTGAGTTGGAGTCTCACTCTGTCACCCAGACTGGAGTGCCGTGGCCGCTCCCAGCCACCGCA
>CAUYQG010193954.1:0-11060 GCA_963574415.1 Tarsius wallacei
TCATTCAAGGTGTTGACATCAATCCCATTCATTCCAAAATTCAGTACAAATGGAAATCTAAACCTCCTCACAAAGCAAGCCACTGGAAATTCACAGGCAATGTCCAACGTTGGTCTATAACTGATCTCAGATAATATGGCAACATCTCTCCCTTGGAACACAACCTTCCTGATCCCACAATAAGTGACAGGATAAGAAAACTCGTAGTTAAATGACAACAGTCTTGTCACAGGGCAGTTATTTCCCAGGTGCATATCTTCAATTCTAACTTCTGTGCTATTATCAAAGGGCCTTCTTTTCAGTCTGGTTACCAACCAATCATCAGAACATGTTGAAGTCACTGCTGGGTTGAGTCCAGAAGAATTCCCAAACAACAAAAACAGAAGGGACCCGACAAAGAGCACAGAGGTCTTCATCATGCCAGACTCCAAGACACACAACCACAAGGAACAGGAAATGGCAACTTTTTTTTTTTTTTTTTTGAGTTGGAGTCTCACTCTGTCGCCCAGACTGGAGTGTAGTGGCATGCTCCCGGCCACCACAGCCTTGACCTGCTGGGCTCTGGTGATCCTTCCGCTTCAGCCTTCCAAGTAGCTGGAACTACAGGCGTGTGCTTCCATGCCCGGCTAATTTTTTTGATTTATTGTAGAGATGAGGTCTCGCCAAGTTGCCCCGGTGGGTCTCGAACCAGCAGCCTCAGGCAATTCACTCACCTTGGCCTCCCAAAGCATGGGATTACAGGTTGAGCCACCGAGCCCGGCTACTTTTTTTTTTTTGAGGCAGAGTTTTACTCTGTTGACCAGGCTAGAGTACAGTGGCATGATCCTGACTCACAACAACCTCTACCTGGGCTCAAGCAGTCCTCCTGCATCAGCCTCCCAAGTAGCTGGGACTATAGGTGTGCACCACCACGCCCGGCTAATTTTTTTATTTTTTTGTAGAGACGAGGTTTCACTATGTTGGCTGGGCTGGTCTCAAACTCCTGAGTTCAAGTGATCTTCCCACCTCCACCTCCTAAACTGCTGGGATTACAGGCACGAGCCACCATGCTCAGCTATACCCCAAACTTTTTCATCATCCCCAACAGGAACTCTGTACCTATGAAACACTAACTCCTCATAATTCTCCCCTCTCCCCCAGCCCCTGGTCATCTCTCTTATGTTTTCCATCTCTATGAATTTGCTTATTTTAGGTACCTCTTATAAAATGGAATTATGCAATATTTGTCCTTCTGTGTCCATCTTATTTCATAAAACATGTTTTTAAGGTCCATCCAAGTTGTAGCATATATCAAAATTTCCTTCCTTTTTAAGACAATAATATTCCCGCCTATGAATATACCATGTTTTGTTGATCTGTTCATCCATCACTGGACACTTAAGTTTTCTTCAACTCCCGGCTAGGGTGAATAATGCTGCTGTGGACATGGGTGTTCCAATATCTGTTTGAGTCCCTGCTTTTAGTGGGGCTTATAGGCTAGGGCAGTTGGCATTTTATGCTGGCTCCGATAGGGTTAGGAAAAGTTCACCTGGTAGAGAAGGGGACAGGGGTACTCCAGACAGAAGGACCTATGTGTACAAAGGCTCAGAGGTCTCCATATGAGGTCAATGAAGAAATCAGAGCAGTTTTGTGCATCTGGACCCTGCATAGAGTGGGTAGAGGGAGGGGTGGAAAGTCAGGTTGGGGCCCAGAAGGAAGAGCCTTGTATCCTAAAAGGGAAAACTGTTTCTCTACCCCTGACACTTCTGACACCAGTTGGGTTTTCTACACTGAGTAATTCTTTAATTCACTCAGCTGAGTGTCCTATGATACAATTCACTTCTGATACTAACTACTCGGTTAGCACAGCCCCCACACATTGAGGGCTCAGTCCCCAAAGACTGTTCCCACTTCAGATGCCAGTTCCAAATGTTGGGTGCTCAGGTCACCCACACTTCCGTCTGACTTGGCTTTGCACCAGGGGTTCCCACATGCCCCTCCGCAGGTTTGGTCATTTGCGAACATGGCTCCCAGAACTCAGGGAACACCTGACTTTTTTGTATCACTCTGCTGTAAAGGATGTAAGCAAGGATATGGATGACCATCCAGTTGAAGAGGCACATAGGGTGAAGTCTGGAAGGGCCCCAAGTGCAGGGGCTTCTGTCCCCATGGAGTTGGGGTACTCCACCCTCTTAGCATGTGGATGCACTCACCAGCCAGGAAGCTCTCTCAACCCCAGAGTTTAGAAAATTTTATGGAAGCTTCCTCACGTACGCTTGATTGATTATGAACTCAATCTCCAGCCCCTCTTCCCACCCTGGAGGATAGGTGCTTGGGTTGGGCTGGAAGCTCCAGGCTTCTATCCTGGTTTCCTCTTTCTGACGCCCAGCCCCACCCAGGAACCCAGCAATAGTTATCTCATTAGAACAAAGACATTTTTATCATCCAGGAAATTCCAAGGGACTTAGGAACTCTGTGTCCGGAACCAGGGAAGAGATCAAATATAGTCTACTTTTCTTGTTATGTCACATAGTCACACCGTGAGGTTGGTTCAGGAGCCCCTGAAGGATCTGTGGCCAGGAGGAGTGCCATCTGATCTGAATTTTGGAAAAATAATCTGGCAGCCTTGGGAAGAGAGGGAAGGAGGATGGAAGAAATTGACTCACCAGTGGGAGTGAAATGAGTGGATGAATGAATGAATGAATAAATGAATGAATAAACAAGAGAAGATGGAAGGAATGGGACCAGATTATATCAGGTAGGATCAGGGACCAGGGACTAATGGGAACAGTTAGTATTAAGTCTTTCAAATGAGGCCAAGGAGATAGGATTGCTTTCCTCTTAAAGGAACAAATTCCCAGGAAGAAGCAGGCCCTGGAGGTTAGGGCAGGTGAGGGACAGGATTTAGGCCAGCTTACAGACTGGATACAACTAGGAGGATACATGTGTTTATTTCCTGTGGCACCAGATACACTATCCATGAGACAGCTCAGGGAATCTAGCATTGGACTCTAAATGCCTGCAGAAAATCAACAGAAAACAAGTCAGTCACATCTGCCTGAAAAGCTACCAAGTCCAGGAGGTTTGGACGACTCCAAGTAATCACTGCAGTCTGACTTCTGCCATTGACCTCTTCCCATACATAATTTAATGCATAATTATAATACCATTGCTTGGTTAATGGACACCCATTCGTGTGGGAGCTGCCACACATAGTAATAAACCAGCTATGTTAAAAATGGATTACTTATTAGCACGTGCCAAAGCCTCCTAATGTCCCATAATGTTTAATCATTAAATTGTGACACCTTGAACTTGCTGTGGACACCATGAATCACAGTTGAGTTCTCCAAGTGGAATGCAGCCACGGTTTATCTTCCTTGTTACTTGCTACCACTGAAGGTGCTCGATGTCATCGAAGCAGTCACACTAAGGTAGCTTATTTCCTTGTGCTTTGCATCTTCCTCCTGGCTGCAAGTCCCAGGGAAAGAGAGGTCTCAGATGAGCTGCTCTCTTAAAGACCGAGACTAGGGGACATCGAAGGCATATGTATCCATGCTCGATTATGCCTTGTTTCTGAAAAACATGAGGGAAGGACAGTATCAGTTCTATGCTCTCTAAGAAGTCTATGCCTTCTAAGGGATGGATTATCAAGGTTTGAAAAAAATATATACATTCACATATATGTGTATACACACACACACACACACACACACACACACACACACACACAGTTAGTCTCCTAGGGCTGCTGTTGCCACAAACTGGATGACTTAAAACAACAGAAATGTATTTCTCACAGTTCTGGAAACCAGAATTCTGAAGTCGACGTGTCAGAAGTCTGACTTTTCCGGAGGCTCCGAGGGAGAAGTATTCCCACGACTCTCTTCTGGGTTCTGGTGGTGGTCAACAGTCCTTGGCTTGTGGCTACATCACTCAGTTTCTACCTCTGTCTTCACGTGGCTTCCCTGCTGGGTCTGTGTGTGCAATCTCTCTCTCTTTTCTCATGGAAGGATGCCAGTCATTGGGTTTGGGGTCCACCCTAAATGCAGGATGATCTCATCCTGAGATCCATCTCTTGAATATACCTGCAAATACCTTATTGTCAAGTAAGGTTACATTCACAGGCGCTGGGGTTAGGACTTGGACACATCTCTTTGGACGACACTTTTCAAGCCCCTACACATAGCTACATATTACCTTCTAACTTTAGACTATTTTATTCACCACATGGGAGGTGTGGGGGGACTTAGGATGTACTGGAGGCTGCACAGGTTGTGTAGTTCTCCTTCTGGCCCAGGAGCTGGGCCCAGCCAGCTCTCCTTAACCTCCTGCCCTTGACTTCAACCAGACTTGGAAGCTGGTGGTGGGGAGCCAGGAGTGAGAGGGTGTCTCTGGAGGGAAAGGGAGGTGCACACACCACGTCCCTCCCCCATCATGGCTGACCTCTGGTTCCTGACTCTGATCCTCTGGTCTGTGAGTGGCCCAGAGCCCTGCCTGGAACCCAACGTCCACATCTGTAATCCCTGGCCAGTGATCCTGGGACAATTTGGGACCTATGCTCAAAACTCGTGTTGTATAAGGGAGGTCTGTGCTCTGGCTGATGGGAATCTGGGAGTAGCCTTAACTTAATGAGACACATTTGGGCTAAGGGAATAGACAAATTCCATTTTTTATAAGTCATGAACACAGGGTGGAGGCTCATTTTGTAAAGCATTTCCAAGGTGAATGCTTTACTAAGGGAAACATTCCTTTTTGAAGGAAATAATTGCCTTCAATTTTGTCCTTCATCCCCCACCCTGGGAGCAGAGTGTGCCTTAGCCATCTTTGTCCCTCTTGACTCCCCCCAAGTCCTTATACCCATCTTACTAAATGTGTGTTGAGTCAAATTAGAAGTATAAGCCACTCATTAGGAAATTTAAAGAATCTTTGGTAATATGGTTCAGTGTGATAAGTATGATGGTCATGTTTTTAAAAGTCTTTATCACTAGAAATGTAGGGGTTTTTTTTGAAAGCAAGATTTATTGAGAGGGGGTGGTCCTAGAAATGTGTTTTTAAAAAGTATTTAAATCATTTCACTATGAAGTGACAGGATGTCTGGGATTTGCTTTAAAACACGTCTGCAGTCTGCTCTTCAGAGGTGGGGTGTAACTCCCCACCCCTTACGTGTGGGGACTTCCATCCAATGAGTGCAATAAGGAAGGAAGGAAAAATTAACTTTGTGGTGGAGGAACCTGACGAACACACCTCAGTCAGGTGCTGGGGTTGGCATCAGCAGGGACAAGTCACGTTGGCAGTACGTATCCCTGGTAGGATGTGATGAGAAGGCACTTTACCTCTGTAATCTTCCCCAAACACACAACCCCATTCTCACCACGAGAAAATCATTAGAAAAATCGCAATGCTTTCTAGGCTTTTCTACAAGATTTCTGACCAGTATTCTTCAAAACTGTCAAAATCATCAAAAACAAGGAAAGTCTGAGAAATGGTCACAGCCAAGGGGAGCCAAGAAGATGTGATAACTGTGATAACTAAATGTCATGTGGGATCCTGGCACAGCAAAAGGACATTAGGTGAAAACTAAGAAAACCAGAATAGGGCTGGGTGTGGTAGCTCATGCCTGGAATTCCAGCACTTTGGGAAACTGAGACTGGAGCTGAGCTCAAAAGTTCGAGACCAGCCTAGATAATATAGCAGCATGCCTACAGTCCCAGCTACTCTGGAGACTGAAGCTCACTCGAGCTCAAGAGGTCGAGGCTGCAGTGAGCCATGCTCATCCCACTGCACTCCAGCCTGGCGAAAGAGTGAGACCTTGACTCGATTAAAAAAAAAATAAAGTATGTGCTTTGGTTAACAACAGTGTGTCAGTATGGATTTGTTAATTGTAACAAATGTACCATAGAACGTAAGAGGTTCATAACAGAGAAACTGGGTGCCAGGTATATGGGAACCCTCTGTACTATCTTTGCAATTTTTCTGCAAATTCAAAACTGTTCTAAAAAGAGAAAGTCTATTTCAAAAAAATACTCTGTATTTTGATGCATTTTTCAAATTCTATAATAAAAAGTAACTTCAAAAGTAAAAGTTACAGATTCACTATCTCAGAGGAGGAAAGATGTGTTCATGTGGACAATTGTTACAAACACTAGCCTAGAAAGAACATCAGAACAGGTGGCACTGGAAGGTCTGCAATGACAGGAGCACAGGTCATTTTAGGGGATGAGACAGGTATCTTCTCGGGAGAAGATGGCCCCGAGGTGGGCATGGAACAGAGGCTGAGGAGGAAGCATGCGTGTGTGTACATGTATGTGGGTGGGTGTGAGAATATGTGTCAGAGTGTGTGTGTGTGTCTCTGTGTGTGTGTTGGGGATACTTACAGACGTGTTCACGGGCCAGGCGTGATGGCTCAGCCTGTAATCCCAGCACTCTGGGAGGCCAAGACGAGAGAATTGCCTGAGCCCAGGGGTTTGAGACCAGCCTGGGCAACTTGATGAGAGCTTGTTTCTACAATAAATCACACACACAAAAAAACCCGAGCTGGGCATGGTGGTGTGCGTCTGTAGTTCCAGCTGAGGTGAAAGGATCACCTAAGCCCAGCAGATCAAGGCTGCGGTGGCCGTGAGTGTGCCACTGCACTCCAGCCTGGGTGACAAGAGTGAGACTCCAACTCAAAAAAAAAAAAAAGTGTTCGTGGCACATAGTAGGTCTTTCTTCAACAAAGCGTAAAGTGATTATTAGGAGTAATGATGACTCCCACCATGCTCCCCAGGCGGTATGACAGAAGTACTGCAATGGTTCTATTTCTCCCTTGAGACTTCAAAAGTCATTCAAGAGTAAGTTCCTGTCTCATTCCACTTCCAGGGAGATGTACAGCTGCGTGAAGCCATCTCTTGGGCATAGATGACATTGGGACACGTACATGTAAATGAAGAACGATTGCTGGCGCCCAGACGCTGTCCAGGAGAACAGTGGGTAGCTAGGGAAGGGGACAATCATGCAAACTGTCCTGAATATGGATCTGAATTGGTCTAGGGTGACGGCCCAGCTGTGGTCCAGGAAGTGGCCCCAGTCAAGAACTGCCCACACACAAGCAAACGTGCCCTCCCAAAGTGGGTGTCCATGACTGAACCAGCGGATGGCACCACGGTGGGAGCCAAGTCACACCAAAGCACTTCAGATGATTCTTTTATAAAATTCTTCTGAAGTTTCACCACTTCTACTGCTTGTCCACACTAGACTTTGGTGGAATGGGCCACCTGACTGAATGAAGACTGTCCTCTTCAATGTATTCATAATGATAATACAATTTATCAGGGGCCTCCGATGTAGCAATTCTAGCACTGTTTTATGTCATCACCCCATTTCACCCTTACAATCACTCCCGTGAAGTGCGTGTCATTATTTTCATGATGTATAGAAAACCAAGGCTCCGAGACATTAAGCAACATGTTTGTGGTGTTGTGATGTATCTTGGTTTTCATCCACGTTTCCTGTCTCATAACTCCCACAGCCGTTGTTACAGTCTTCCGATGTAATGCTGGGGCACTTTAGGCCTCAGGAGCAGGCCTCAGGCCATAGCATCTCTCCCTCCGGCCTTCTCCGGTCCCCCTTTCACCGGCCCGAGGGAGGACTCTAATGCGATTGTGGGTCATAAGACCCTTATTCCAAGCAGGCCCTGCCACACACTCTAGAGGAAGGAACGCTGCACAGAGAGGCCGAGAAAAGTCTGAGCAGATAGGTCTTGCTGTGTTTAGATCATGCGCTTTTTGTCCAGCCACATTTCTATATGGTTGTCAATCATGCCTATGTAATGAAGTCTCCAGAAAATCCCCCAAAGTACAGAGTTTGGAGAGCTTCCAGAGAACTGGACACACAGAGGTTCCCGGAGGGTGGCACTCAGGGAGGTTCTGGAAGCTCCGCGCCCCTTTTCCCAATACCTTTTCCTGAGCATCTGTATCCTTTTACCAAACCAGTAAAAGTGTTTTCCTGAGTTCTGTGAGCTGTGCCAACAAATTAATCGAACCCAAAGGGGGGTTATGGGAACCCCAACTTGAAGGCAATCGGTCAGAAGTTCCAAAGGCCTGTACTTGCGGCTAGTGTCTCAAGGAGGGTGGTGGGGCAATCTTGGGGACCGAGTCCTCAACTTGTGGGATCTAATTCCATCTCCATGGTGTTGGAATTGAATGGGAGGACACCTAGCTGGTGTCCACTGCTTGGTGTGTGGAGAAACACTCCACACCTTTGGTCACAGAGGTTGTCTTCTGGATGACTGTTGTAGTGTAGTGTGGAAGTAGGGGAAAACAAAAACAAAAACAAAACATAGGACCAGAGAGTTTTTCCCAAAACAATGCCTCAGGCCACACAGCTAGTAAATGATTGAAATTGAATTCAAGTCTGTAAATCCCAGAGTTTTTTGCTTTGAGAAAGCAGGAATTTATTAAGAAGACAGAAAAGCTCCCACAGCAGGAGGGGACCTGAAAGAGGGTTGCCCAAACCCAGAGTTTTCAATGTTATATTTATTATCTCATCATGCTGTCATTTCTTCAAAATGTAACTCGATCTCATAAAATGTTAGTGACAGAATCTAGGTGGAAGTACCCTGGGATTCACTGTAAAATTCTCTGAACTTTGCTATTTAAAAACTTTCATAGTAAAATACTGGGAGAGAAAAAAATGCAACTTGATTTCCAAGTGCTTTTTTTTTTTTTTCCTCACCTGAACAAACTTGAGAACCCTGGAAAAGCTGGCTTACCTCCCTGGGTTCTATTGGCCAGGTGAGCCCTACCACCCTCCACTCAGCTCCCCCCTGTGTTAACATGGCCTGCTAGGATGCCAGGTGGCCCAGGCACTCCTACCACGTGACACAGAGCTCCTCTGTACTAGAGTAGGTTTCCTTCACTCAACAGCTTTCTGGTCAGCTACTATCCTATGAGACCTTCTGGAACCTCCCTTCCAAGTTTCTTCCACCAGATCAGCAAAAAGGATTCATTCTGGTGTCTCTGTGTTAGCCATCTCATGTTGCTTATAAACTGCTTTGTCTTTAGGGACTCCCTTCAATTACGTTGTTCTAAGTCTGCAATTAAGAAGGGATCATTGTTTGGGGGAGCCCAGAAGCACCTCCAGCTCCCATTAGCTGGTCCCCTAATGCAACTGATGCTATGCTCCGATGTTAATTACTTTGCAAGTATAATGAGATACTTATGGATCCATCAGGTGCCCAACCCGTAGTGTGGTATGAAATATGAAAAGTTAGGTTCGTGCGTAACCTACACAACTGTCTACTGAGTCTCTTGTGGGTGATTAAGAAAACGCAGGATTGAAAAGATGCCAAGCTTCCAGCACGGATTCATGTGGCTTGCTTGACAGTGGCAACCATCATCGTTACTTTTAATGGTTCGTGACAACAAGATCTCACACATGTATGCAGAACTTTACAGTTTGCAAAGCCCTCTTGCACACATGATTTACAGCACTCCTCACCGCCGTCTAGGAATTATTGTCTCCATTCACAGATGCAGAAACTGAGGCTCATCCGTCTTCTGGCAGCGACTCATCTTGCTAGGCCCCGCCAAGGTGAGGTTTGGCCCTGGCTTCTCTGATTCTGAATCAGGACTGGGTTTCCTCTCTTCGTCTTGGCCCCTCAGCCTTGTGACTCCCCGCCCTCCCTGCCTCCTTGCGGTAGGACTGATCCACTCACTCGATTGGAGAACTTGGATCATGTGCTCATCTGAGAGCCAATCAGCAGCAGGGGGCTTGGCTCTGCCCACCAATGGCAGCTCCCACCCTCACTTCTATTAAGAGTTTGGGACGCCCCTTTCCCCAAAGCAACCTACGGTTCTGTCTCCCCACCCTAGTCCCATCAAGCTCTCGCGAAGAAGGATCCCAGAAAACCCCTTTGCTGAGCCCAGCCCAGAACTGCCTGGCTCCCACAGATTTACCTAGTGGGTGGCAGGATCCCGACACACCTCATTTTCTGGTCCTTGCCCTGAGGTTTCCATTCCTGCAATCAGCCCCCAGCCCCGCTTTCCTGCCAAGACTCATTCCAATTCCTTGGCGTGATGAGCGGCTCAGATGTCCCCTGCGCTTATCTTGTCCGCGGATCCGGCTCCCTAGACAGTCCAGCTCCACATCTGGCCTTCCCTTTCCCCCCAGCCTCAGCTGCCAAGGCTCCAGCAGTCCTTGTGCTTGGCTGGCTCAGACTTGGTTTTGACAGACACATACCCCAAACGAGTGACCTCAGAAACACTGAGTTCCCAAGGGCGGCCGAGACCATACTCTTTAGAGCTGGAGTGGCACTGGCTTGGATGTGGGGCTGAGATCTCAGTCAGAGCCAGAGTCTAGAGCCATGAATGAAGTCCATGCCTGAGAACGTGGATTAAGCCCAAAGGAGAAACTTGGAGGAGAGGCATGTGTGGAAATGAAAAGCCTGGGTACTGAGTCCCTGCAGGCCAAGTGGGCTTCGGGGCACTGGGTGCTCCTGGCCCCACCACTGACACCGAGGATGGTGTTTGTTTCAGTCTGCCCATGTCTGTTATGACACAGGGTTTTCGAGGGAGTTTAGAGTCATAAACAGCATTCGAATTCCCTCTTTGTCTCTAAAATGTGTGACTTTTAGCAACTGAGTGTTCCCCTCTCTGAGCCCAGTTTGCCCATCTTGAGATTGTGCATGATCATGCCCACCTCATTGGGTCACCAGGAGGAATACAGGAAGCAACACCCGACACGTGCCTGGCCCAGGCATATGTCTAGCAGAGACTCAGGGAACATGAGCCCTCTCTCCTTCCTGCCGAAGAGTCATTATTTCTCCCCAGAGATTTCTAGAGAGGATTAGAAAGCCCACGAGGGCTATTACAAGCAAGTCACACAGACACCAAAGTCCTATGACTTGCCTAGCAGGAATGGATGTGGGTCACAGGACAGACTTGAGCCATGCTTCTCAGAGGGTGAGCTTGATACTGGAAATGACACTATTAGGAAGTTTTTCTGATAGACAAGCTGGGCCCCACCCCAGAAGCTTGGAGGGCAGGAAGAACTCTGAGATGGCCTGGAGCAGGGGGTAGATTCCTAGTTCCTTCACTGGT
>CAUYQG010193955.1:0-18067 GCA_963574415.1 Tarsius wallacei
CAAGAATTTCCTGTCCAGCCAGGCTCAGCTTTATCACTGATGGAGAATTAAAATCCTTCAGTGACATCTAATCCTCAAGAGATTATACAGCTTCCAGACCAACTCTACAGGAAACACTTAAAAAGGTATTAAGCACAGAAGAAAGAAAAAAGGAATGGCCATACACTTCCCAAGAGAACAGCAGAGCACAGAATCGACAGAGAATACAGCACATCAAGAAACATGAGAAAACACACATACATTAACCCAAAGCCAAAAGGAAATAAGCAAACAAAGAAAAAACTTTATAAGGACCTCATGACAGTGATAAACAATCACATTTCAATAATCAGCCTGAATGTGAATGGACTAAATGCACCACTGAAAAGACACGACCCATTCCCTTTTTATGTAAATGTGTGCTGCACATCATCACTATTTTGCAGCCAAGAGTTTTATATTTAAATTTGATAATTTTATTCTACATATTATATTTATAACACATATTTAAAATGATCACACAATCTATGTTGATGACAAAAAATGCATACATTTCTCCATTTTTCACTGTCTAGTAATCTAATTTGAGAAAATTTATTCTCTCAGCTACTTTCTTTTCTTTACCATGTCATTTATCATTATGTTTCACCTTTGTACACAAGGTTATATGGGGAAATGAAGAGTCAGTAAGATTTTAGTAGTTACAATGTCTACTGTCACACTGAGGGCTGGCGGCAGCAGGCAGGAGAAGCATCTAAAACATTTTAGGGTTCTATGTATTTCAGTAGCAGTCCTTCAAGAAATGGCCAGGTTATTCCTAAATGCTAATTGCATTTTTGAAACTTTGTTTTATTAAACATTTTTGGAAGAGTTTCTGATTTATAGCAAAGAAGTATAGATAGTTCCCATATAACCTGCACCCAATTTCCCCTATTATAATCACTTAAAGAATTATGCTAAATGTATCATAATTAATTAACCAGCATTGCTACCTTTTTATTAACTAACCTAGTCAGAGTTTCTTAGTTATTCCTTGTCTTTTTGCTGATGTTCCAGGGTTCCATCAGGGATACCATGTAACATCTAGTAGTCATATGTCCTTAGTCTTTTCTTGGTCGTGACAGTTTCTCAGACTTTTCTTATTTATGATGACCTTGATAACTGGTAAACTGCTAGTAGAATGTTTCTAAGTTTGAATTGGTCTAGGTTTCACTCATGATTATATTATGTGTAGTAGGTTTAATAATGGCCACCCAAAGATATCTGTGCCTGACTACTGGAAACTTAAAATATTATCTTATAAAGAAAAATGTGTCTGCAGGTATGATTTAATTAAGGATTTTGACATAGGGAGATTATAGTAGATTTATCTATGTGGGATTTAAATCCAATTACACATTTTTTTTAAGACAGAAAAAAGAGAAATATACACAGAAGATGAGAAAATAATATGAGCATAGAGGCAAGAGATTGGAATGGTGCAGCTACAAAGAAATGTTTCAGTTACCAGAAGAGGTAAGAGGAAAAAACAAAACGTTAAAAACAAACAAAAAGGAAAAAAAAAGAAAAAAATAGTACTAGAGTCAATGGAAGAAGTGCAGCTCTACATCTGGATTTCACTCCAGTAATACTGATTTGAACTTCTGGCCTCCAGAACTCTAAGAGATTAAGGTTCTTTTGTTTTAAACCATGCAGTCTTTAGTAATTTTCTAGTCCTAGTAAACTAAAACAGAGAAGTAATGTGTTTTCTAAAGTTAGACCAAAAAGATAAAGTAGTGTTTTTTATCACATTATATCAAAGCTAACTACTTTTATTATTACTCTCAAATGTTAATCTCTCAAATGTTAATATTACTCTCAAATATTGATCATTTGGGTTGGACATTTTTATCCAATGTAAAATTACTTTTGTTCTACTTCCCATTCTATAACATGTTCTCTGAAAGAGAGGCACTGTGCAGAATCCACTCTCAATAGTGGAAAACTATTCTTCATTTCGCTAAGGGATGTTAGGTTGGTTCATGGGTATGCAAAGAATTGCACAGAAGGTATATTAGAAAAAATTAGTTAATTCAGAAAGTAGATTAGAGAAAGAGTTGATCTACTTCCCCAAGAAATGAAAAGGGGGCCAGACACTTAAAGGAAACACCAGTCCCAAATGTTCAGGACTGGGGCCTCATACAGCTTTTTTTCAGGGGTGCAGGCAAATATTCTTGGGTGAGATAACAAAGGAGCTATCTCCATGGTGATGGTCTGTTTTCCAGTCTGACTGACTGAGGATTGAAAAGGTAGTGGGTGGTCAATCATATGGACAAGAAGGACTAAGCAGGTAGCTGGAAGAAAAATTCTTGAAACAAAGGTGATAACCTAAGAAGGGCTGGACCGATAGATAAATGAAAGGCAAATTCTTGGAACAATGATGAGATGTTAATCTTAATGTCTTGTGACCAAGTAGAAAGAAGCTCACATGGGGGCTGAAAAAACTGGTTGTTTTTCTAATTAATGATGAGTGCTGTGTATGCAGCATCGACCGAGCACATGACCAAGCCTACTCAAGATGACTAGAGAAATTCCATTTTGGACTCTATCTTTTCAAGTATAAAGTGTTTTATAGGTTATTTAGAAACTTTACATGAGATATTTTACTATTTTCCTCCAATATTTTAATTCATATATTTATTAATATCAGTATAACTTTGCTGATGTTTACTTTATACTGTAGGTTATAAACCTATTTTATGCTCAATATGTTCTATATTTGACCTTTATGGGGAAGCCTTTCAATTGACTTCTCTATCCCTTTGATAGACCAGTCTTTTTCTCCTCCTAGCATTGTCTAATTATTAGGAAGATACATGCTTATCTTGTATACTATTTCCTGACTCAAATCTAGTATTAACAATTTCACCAAGAAGCTACAAATCTTTGTTTTTATACATAATAAAATGGCATTAGAAACCAAAATCTTGGTCATAGATGTGCTTGTGCTGCTGTTGCTAACCCTTTACTTTTAACCTGTCTGAGCTTTTATATTTATGTGAGTTCTTGTAATACAACATATAATTAGATCTTTTTGTCCTTTGAGCCACTGTTACAAGCTTTTTTCTGTTAATTAGTATATTTAAGTCATTCACAATAACTAGTTATTGAAAAGTCAGATTAGTACATTTATAATAGTAACTGTTGTCTTTTTGTTGCATTTTTTCTTTGCTGCCTTTCTTTTTCCGACTTGACAATTTTCAACAGTGCATTTAACATGATTCCATTTTATCTTGTTCCTTAATATATTATCTATACTTTCCAAATATTTTGGTAGTTGCCCTACAGTTAACAATATGTATTTTTGAAGTCAATCTAAGTCCATATTCAAATAAAGCTATACTACTTTATATGCAGTTCAGAGACCCTATAACATATTATTTTGAATTCTTACCTTTCATCCCTATTGACAAGGCATCTTTCATTTTACTTATTCAATCCACTGTTATTACCATTGTCTAAGTAAGCAATTATCTTTTAGATTAATTAATTTTTAAATTTTAATTTATTTTTATTTCTTCTCTTTTTTCTTTATCTATAGTAATTATTCTGATCTGAATAATTTTCCTTCTGCTTAAAGAACTTATAATATTTCATGAAGAAAATTTTCTCTATGATTTCAGTTTTCTGATCTGTCCAAGAAAGTATGCTCAACTTTTCTTGTTGTATAGATGATGATGAAGACTTTCAGGTCTTTTACATATTGGAGATGAAAGCAGAAGTCTTATAACAGTATACTTAAAGTGATTAGAGTTTGAATTTTAAAATATAAAAAATGAAGTAAGCAGAATACACTCCGTGACACAATAAAATGCTTTTTAAAATAATAAGATATTTTTTGTATATTTGAATATATGCAAATAAATATTAAATAATCTTCATGAAATAAAATAAAAAGACAAGCAAACAAAGGTTACAAAAATACTGTAGCAAATAAAATGGATTCAATCATGGAAGTTAAATTTTTAAAAAGTATGATGTGCATGTATGTGTGTGTATGTAAAGTATAACAATATATAGAGAGGATGGGAAGGATTAGTATTCTTTACATACAGAATACAAAATTTCTGCCCTTAGGGAACTAATATGTTTGGGAAATTTTCAGAAGATAATGTAATTTGTGTTGTTAATATTGAATCAGAAAACCTTTGCTTAGTATTACTAATATTCCAGGTAATGTCCTAGAGACTGAGGGCCCAGCACTAAACACATTTCACCCAGTTTGAGCCTTCACACTCTACACTAGTACTCTACACTAGTACTTCCAAAATACATAAAGAATAGAGAGAAACTAAAAAAAAAAATAGGATTCTAATACATAGATTTAAAAAGAAACAAAATTTCCCCTATGGATATTAAAAATGTTTTTAACAAACAAATACTTTTAGGTCAAAGGAGAAATTAAAACCAAAATTGTTATTTTTTTCTAAGTCAAGGATAATAAAAGCACTCTATCAGAACAAAAATAAGAAAATTTGTAGTTCAAGATTTTAGATCATTAAACATTAAAACATAAAAATAATTTTTAAAATGACTCAGAATTTCAATAACAAACAGCCAAATAAACTAGAGAAAAGGTGAAAGATTCAATAAAGAATATGACAACTTAATGAGCTAGAACAAAGTAAAGTAAATAAATTTTAAAACTTTTCCTTTGAAAATACAGAAAATATTTGTACCACAACCTAACTGAGGGAGTTATACAGGGAAAAGATACAGAAACACATACAAAATATAAATGAGAAAAGAGAAATCATGAAAATAAAGAACAGTTTTACAAATCATCAGATATGTTGTTTAGCTATATGCATGAAAATAAAGCAGACAAAATGAATTAAAAAAATAATTTATTTTGTAATGTTGAATCAAAGCCACCAAATATATATGCTGAAAAATGTAGAATAAATAAATAATGGTATAAAAGAACCCTCTTCCTGGGCCAGATCTGATTCCTTGTGAGCCTGGATCATTATTAGATTATAGTATAAACTATCAAAGTTTAAGAGAAGATTACCCAATGTTATTTAGACACTTCCAGATTGTATTGGAATAGAAAGATAAAGATATCTTAAGGCTGCACAAAAATTGAAAATACCTTTTGTACAAGCTCTGTTAATTGTTTTTCAAAGATCTGTAGGTACATCTCACATTTAGATAATAAAATACAGCATAATATTAATGTGGAATTCAGTCTAGGAACAAAAGGATAGCTAAATATTTTTAAATGTTTTCATAAAATTTTTCATACTAAGAAATCACAGAAGAAAAAAATCTCTTATGTGTAATTTAATGCACTGAAGGTACTTGGCAATTTTCAAAACCATTATGATATAATTATTAAATAAATATACATTGAGAGAAATTCTTCTTAATCATGATTTCATATGTGTATATGTCTGGAATCAATATGTATGCATATAGACACTCAAATATATGTATTTATGCATATGTATATCTCAAAATCAAGTTAGCTTATTAATAAGTGATTATTAGAGATACTCTTTCAATAGCTATGTATTTACAATTATACTAGAAAATTAGCGCATGCAATAAAACGACATATAGAAATTGAAGTTTCAATCTGGTAGTACCTACCAAAACTATAGATGCTTTGTAATTCTATTTCAGAAATAAAGCAGCATAAATAAAAATCACACTTATACAGTAATCATAATTGCAGAAATTTTTAAAATAGAAAAGGACAATAAAAAATTCACATGCTGATTAATACAAAACTGATTAAAATTCTAGAAAAGAAGAAGAGAAGAACATAAATAAAAATAAAAAATTCTTTTTTGCTAAGATATACTCACCAAGCTATAAACAATATGATCAGGTTCAGGATATTATATACAGTGTGCTACTTTATTTCAAAAAAGTATATGATAAAAATATACATGTATTTTATTATAATACTTAAGAAAAGTAAAGTAAATAAGAAATATCATTGCAATGAGCTGTCAGAAAGAGACAGGAATAGTGAAAGGTAAATTCAGAACTTCTCTTTATCTTTTTTATATTGCATTATAAGTTGTGCTTATATTCAGGAAGGCATATTTTTATATTTCAGAAAACTACCCAGAGTAAACAGATGGTTAATCATCATTGAGAGACACATTTATTGGAGTCTACAATGAGCCAAGTATTGCTCTAGAGGGTTGGGACACAATGATTAAAAAAATAAAGGGAAAAATTAGGTTTTTTGAAACCAGGGCTTTATTATAATTCATTTATGGTTTCTTTGTGGTCACTGACAACTTTTTTTTCCTCTTTTTAAAATAAACTTGGTAAAAAAAAGAAAAAGGAAGGAAGCCATCTTCAAACTAGTTACTCAATATGACAAAATGCTTTGGGATGCTGAATTTAGTGATTATCTATATGTGCTCTTTAATGTCATTCTTCGCTAATCTAAATAAAACAAGAATTGCTATATTTGATTTTTATTCATGAGTGTTCTTTCTTTTCCCCTGTTTATTGCTCAGCTTTCCAAATTTGCATTGACAAGAATCAGAAAGCTTTCTCTGTGACACATTATGCACCTGACAAAATTCAATAGGGAGTGATGATCCTTAATTTTAATGAGTAGCTTCCTGCTTTCTATGCACTACCCATAAATCTTGAATTAAGAGCTATGAAGCTACACAGGAAACAAAACAAGTCCTCCATTTGACTAGTGAAATTTCAACTGGATTAAAAAACTACTAGGAAAAGGAGTGATGCAGGGCAACAAAAAAAATTCATATTTTGAGTAGATAGTTCCCCATAAAAATAACAATATAAATTAAAAAGTGATTAATATTGAAATATGTCTATTATGTTAAGTACAGCACATGTAATTCTTTAACAAAATTTACAAAGAAAAGAATGCACTTATTCAACATATACAATGGCTAATTGAGAATGGTTAATTTCGTTGAGAAATTAATGAAACAGTTTTTAACTTCAGCTAGCTTCCTGACAACTGGAGTGTGACTATTCACCTCATTTTTTAATTGCAACCATTAAATGTGTTATGAAGATGTGAGTCATATGTAGCTGTCTCCTTGGCTTCAAGAAATAATTTTCTTCTCCATTACATTTTTTTTTTCAGTCAGAAAGGTATATGTGTATAGAGATATAGATGGAGTAATTCTCTGTAAATAAATAACCTGGCATGGAGGGGGAGGATTTGGTAAAGAAGGACCAAATATCTGTGCTCTTATCATCTATCATGATCCAGTTGTCAGATAAGACATCAGCCTCCACAGAATTTATGCTTATTTGGAGGATTTTGAGTAAGAGATTATTCAACATGTTAATTAGTCCAAATAAATGAGCCTTGCATATAAAGTATGTACAAACCACAAGTACAAAACGAAGTCTTATCTTACATTGTTGTAAGTATGTATGTGTTTGAGCATTTACAAAATAAAGCATTTTTATCTCTTGCCATGTCAGTGTAAGGATTCATATAGCTATTAATACCATCCTAGATCATACTTTAAAGTCTTAGTTGTCAATTGTAAGCTGATTGATACCTGTAGCAAATTGTAATCCATACTTGCTCCAGGATTTTAAAAAGTGTTAGAGAGTTGGGGTTTCAAATTCAAACTCTAAATGCAAACTGCATTTCAATTTAGTCAGAACCTGCTATAAACAAGGACTATCAAGAGATGAAAAATGAAAGAGAAAACATTCATCTTGTTTCTTAATGTTATTTGGTGAGAAAATAATATACCTAATTAAAACAGTAACTGCATATTTTAACTTGTTAATTTTATGTTCATTCTTTCAAACAAATAGTGTATGTGGAAAAAAAACTGTGTATGTGCTCTTTCATATGTTAGAAACTGCTACTATTTTATACGGGAGATTTAACTTCTAAAGATTCAAAGGTTTTTAACTCAATTTCAATAATCTTTGAAAGCATCTTGATGCATTTTAAGCAAATTTGTGCAATAATGGTGTGGGAAACTTACTTTGCACATTGCATATGTGTAGCATTGTTTTATACAAGAGCTTCTTATAATACAGTTCTCCTACAACCCATTATGGAAGACATCAATAAGCTGATTAAAATACCTGCTCTTCCTCGTGACCACTTTTTGTGAGTCCTAGAAAGATTATTCCTCCTACAAAAACAAAGCTAGGTTAATGTCTTTAGTAGACTCTACTGGGAGAGGAAGACTAGACAATTCAGGGAAGGGAGATTCAAGACTACGCTTTTTAATCTCTTTTTCCATGGTATCCTCAGATGACCAAAGAGCTTATAAAGATATGATTAAGTGTCCTTTTAGTCATCAATTTCCAAATATTTCCTTCCAGCCATAGTTGGAACTTTTTTTTATAAAAGAGAAAAAAAGTACCACTCTCAGACTGAAATATCAAAAGGCTTAAATTGCAAATGTCATATTGAGGAGAACATTAAACAAATTCAGAAAATAATTATTATTACTCTAAGGCATGAATGAGGACACTAAAGTATGAGTTTGGAGAGTCACCTTAAAAGACATAAAGGAGAGGAATCAAATGTATTTGGAGACCAATTCTGTGTGGAAGTTAAGGGAGAAGGCATAATCAAGGACAATTTATGTTTCCATCCTAGGCAATCAATTAAAAAATGTTTCTCAGAAACAGAATTTTAAAAATATGGATGTGTAAAAGCATTATTTATTTCAAAAACTTATATGGTGAGTTACTTAGTAAATTGTTGCACATAAGACTGGAACTGTTCATTTGTTTATTGTTAGTAATTCAATCAATCATTTTGTAAATATTTATTGAATGTCTGTTATGTTCTATGCACTGAATTTGGCTTGGGGATAAAATTGAAAACTAAGTTACAGGTTTTATTCTACTTATAGTGCTTGTACTTCATTCAGTACTGGAATATTAGTCAAATTGTCACCCAATGAAATTTGTGTAACGTGCTATGAAGGAAGAATGTACATTATGCTGAGAGTTAACTGTTGTAGGAACCTCCACTAATGTTGAGGAGTGAAGGATACAGGAAATGACATTTAACCAGAATCTGAAAGGTGACAGTAATCTCCCAGTAAAATGGGCCTTATAAGAAGAGGCAAAGAGTAAAAGTATTTCAGCCAGCACCAAATATCGTTAACAATATAGAAATAATTGAGGATTAAGAGTTAAGTGGAAGATAGGCCATATGGGAACATGCAGACAGTAGTCTCAGTCAGTTGTATGTTAATGTTGTCTTTTGATGGCTGGCATAATAACTCATAACTACAGATTATAATTGTCAGAAGCAACAAAGTTGGTTATGAACAAATATATTCCAGCAAATTGGAAAATCTATTATAAATGGCTAAATTTATGAACCCATATAACCTATTAGCTACAAAACTCAGGGCAGTTTCCCTGATCAACACAGAAGCAAACATCTTTAACAAAATACTGGCAAACAAAATCCAACAACACATCAAAAAGATACTACACCATGCTGAAGTAGGATTTATCCCATGGATGTAAGGACACTCAAACATAAACAAATAAATAAATGTGATATATCACATCAAACAAAAGTCATACATCATCTCAATAGATGCAGAAAGCACATACAGCATCATACTAAATACCTTTCCTTTAAGAGTTGGAACAAGACAAGGATTTCTAATTTTATGACTCTTATCTAACACAGTGCTGTTGTCTTAGAGCGATTAGGCACCATAAAGAAATAAAAGATACTTCAATTGAAAAAGAAGTCGTCAAATTGTTTCTTTTTGCAGACAATATAGTCTTGTATATATAGAAACAAAAGACCCTAACAAAAACCTCTTAGAACTGATCAACAAATTTGGTAAAGCTGCCAGGTATAATATTAACATTTAAAAAATTTGTAGCATTTCTATGGAGCAATAACAAGCTATCTGAAAAATTAAGGAAAAAAGTCATATTTACAGTAGCTACAAAAACAAAAGACTTAGAAATAAATTTAACAAAGAAATTGAATGATCTCTAGAATAAAAACTAAAAATCACTGATGAAAAAATTGAAGAGGACATACACAAAATGGAAAGTCACGCTATGCTCATGGGTTGGAAGTATTAATATTATTAAAATGATCATACTACCCAAAGTGATCCACAGAGTCCATGCAATCACTATTAAAATATCATGGCATTCTTCAGAGAAGCAGAGAAAACAATTATAAAATTCATATGGAATCACAAAAGACCCTGAATAGCTGGACAATATTGAGCAAAAAGAACAAAGCTGGAGTCATCACACTACCAAACCACAAAATATTCTTCTAAGCTATAGTAACCAAAACAGCATAGTTTCGGTATAAAAACAAAGAAACAAATGAAACAGAATAGAGAACCTAGAAGTAAATCCAAGCATTTACATCTAAGTTATTTTCAAAAATTTTACCAAGAACATACACTGAGAAAAATACACCCCTTCAACAAATTGTGCTGAAGAACCTGATATCAGTAGGCATAAAAATAAAATTAAACTTTTATTTCTCACTATATACATAAATCGACTCAAAATGATTTAAATAATTAAATGAAAGACCGGAAACTATAAAACAACTAGAAGAAAATAGGGGAAATGGTTCAAGACACAAGTTAGAAAAATATTTTATGGGTATAGCTTTAAAAATACAAGCAGGAGAAACCAAAGCAGATAAATGGACTATATAAAACTGAAAAGGTATTGCACAGCAAAGAAAATAATCAACAGTGTAAAGGGACAAACGGCAGAATAGCAACACATATTTTCAAATTATTCATCTGACTAAAAATTATTATTCAGAATATACAAGGAGCTCAAGCAACTCAATATCAAAAAATAATAATGTGATTTTTAAAACAGGAAAAGAGTATGAATACATATTTATCATAAAAAGACTTACACATTGTTAATGCATAGATACAAAAATGCTCAGCATCACTAATCATTATAAAGATTCAAATCAAAACAAAAATGAGATCTCGTCTCACCTCAGTTAGAATGGCTATTATTAAAAAGGCAAAAACTAACAAATGTGGTGAGGATGTAGAGGAAAAAAACAAAACAAACTTATACACCTTTGTGGGAATACAGCCATTATGAAAAACAGTATGGAGTTTTCCCAACAAAACTAAAAACAGAACTACCAAAAGCTCCAGCATTACCACCACTAAGTTTTAATCCAATGGAAAATAAATCAGTATATCAAAGATATATCTGCATTTCCTTTTTGCAGCATTATTTGTAATAGCCAAGATAGGAAATCAACCTAAATGCCCATTAAGAGATGAAGGGATAAAGAAAATGCTATATACATATAATGAAATATAATTTTTTCATAAAATAATGAAATATCTTGCTATTTCTGGAAAATCAGATGAACCTGAAAGACATTAGGTTAAGTGAAATAAGTCAAGGCACATATTTTCACTCTTAGGTTGAGACTAAAAAAAGCTAAGCCCATTGAAATATAGACCTTCTATTGAATAGTAGTTATAGAAGGCTGGGAAGGATGAAGAGAGAAGTATATATAGGGAGGTTGGTTAATACATACAAAATTACAGCTAGATAGAAAGTATAAGTTCTAGTGCTATATAGCACTCTAGGGTGTATATAGTTAACACTAATGTATTGTATATTTTCCAAAATTCTGAAGAAAGGATTTTGAATGTTTCCAACATTAAAAAAATGACATGTTTTAGGTTATGGATATGCTGATTAACCTGATTTGATCATTGCACATTGTATACAATTATTGAGCTAACTCTTTATATTCCATAAAATATATATAGTTATTATGTGCAAAATAAAAATAAAAACTATATTAATTTGGAGCACTCTTGAGGATAGTTCTCTCCTATATTTATCATTGTTGATCAAGCTTTTGTAGAAGCAGACTCCAGGGAACTGTCTTCATCTCTAAGCATTTTCAGATTATACTTTTCCCTCCATGTAAAAATTTCTAAGTCTTCAAAAGATATCCTAAAAATGAATGTTTTCTCTGTTCAATAAAAAAAAAAAAAAGATTTGACTGACAGATTAAATGTTTAGGGGGAGGCGGCTGCAAGATGGTGACAGAACAGGTCACACTGTGAGATTCTCTGCAAAAACGAGTGTCCATAAAGATTCTCTGTGTGAGTGGGTGGGTGAGTGAAAGTCTGTCTGAAAGGAGACTCTGGTTCATGCACCTGAGGCTTTCCTCCAAGGGGACTGCAAACCCCCACTGCCCTGAGATTGGAGCCCCCGGCATGCAGGATCATCTGCGGTTCTTGGGAATCTCCTAAGAGGAAGCAGCAAAGAACAGCTGCTCCTCACAATCTGGTACCTGGTCTATACCTTCCCCTGTGACAGTAGACCAGTATAAGCCCCTAGAACTGTGGAGGAAGCAGGTCATGGAAATCTGGAATGAAGTCCCACCACTGGTGACAAGATGTCAACTGGCACAATTTTCTCTGTCCCTGGACCAGGGAGAGACTTGAATTTCCCCACGCAGCTCTGTCCAGCCTCCAACCTGGCACCCAGAAGTTATTTCCTCATTGAATTCAGAGAGACAGATGCTCCTCCCCCATGCTGGAATTGACACAGACATGGCAGACCTGAGTGGGATACCTAAGAGTGGTGAAAGCAAGTTGATTGGCATGCCTGTCTGCTTTCCCTCTTCTTATTCTTCTCTCTCCATCTTCATTTCATCTTCCTCCTTCCTTTTTCCATTCTTTTCCTTTTTTTTAACCTCATTTTGCTTTCAGGGGGAAAACATATACCCCCACTGCATGGGTAGATTGTAAGGATATGGGAAGTGCATTCCAGGATGCCCACACACCTGTCAGCAGATACTGGGATTTGAAGATAGTTTCTGAATCACAGCTCCTCCCTCAATTAAATCTCAAAACTGCAAAAAAGCACAGCCCCCACCTCCAGTCCAGCTTTGGAATTGAGGAAAGCCAGAGGACATGCATAAGGAAGAACAGAAGATTGAGCAAACAAAAGTAAAAGCTACCCCCATCATTGAATAACAGAATTAAAGAGACGTGAAGAAAAAGGCAGAGGAAGGAGGAAAACCTACAAAAATGAAGGAAAAAAAAAAAAAGGAAGGATATAATCTTACACAGACCCCAGGGAGGAAACACCTAGGAATACAGCCTTGGAAATGCAAATAATGAAAAACTCCCAGAATGACTGGTCTCAAACCACAAACCCAGATATCAAGATATTAATAGAAAGAATAAGTAGAAATGAGGAGATGACAAGAGACAAGAGGAAAGAATGAATAAGGAGATAACTGAAACAACAATAATAAAGAATAGAGTAAATGAAAGAAATAACAAACTGATAAGCATGAAAGCAGAATTAACCAAGCAGAAGAAAGAAACTCAGAGGACCAAAATATGGAACTAGCCCAAACTGTTAAAAACATGTAAAAGAAGCTTAAAAAGACAGAACAAAATCTCCAAGAGATGAATGATTATATCAAGAGGTTAAATCTAAGATGAATTGGAATCCCTGAGGCAGACAGAGAGACAGAGACTACCCTAGAACAAACATTCCATGAAATTATCCAAGAAAACTTTCCTCATCTCGTCAGTGACATGACCATTCAAACACAAGTGATTCAGAGAACACCTGCAAGATAACACATGAGAAGACAAACTCCTAGACACATAGGAATTCAACTACACAAGGTAAATAGAAAAAATCTTAAAGCAGCAAGAGAGAAAGGTCAGACTACCTACTAAGGAAGATCAATTAGAATAGCAACAGACTTATCTACAGAAACACTTCAGACTAGAAGAGATTGAAGTCCAATCTTCAATGTTCTCAAAGATAAATAATTTCTACCAAGAATTACCTTCCCAGCTAAGTACGTTTCATCAGCAATGCAGAATTAAAATCCTTCCCAGACATTTAATCTCAACATGTCTTTAGTCTCCAGACCAGCTCTACAAGAAACACTTAAGAAAGTATTAAACACAGAAGAAAGAAAAAAAAAAAAAAGACAAGGCCCTTTCAAAGAATGCAGGAAGAAGATGGAAAACACACATGAATCAACCCAAAAATCCAAAGAAAGACAACAAATAAACAAACAAACAGCAGCAGCAACAATAAACAAACAAACAGCAGCAGCAACAACAAACTCTATGAGGATCTCATGACATGGATAAACTCTCATATCTCAATAATTAGTCTTAATGTGAATGGACTAAATGCACCACCGAAAAGACATAGAATAGCAAATTGGATAAAATATCATGAAGCAACAATATGTTGTCTCCAAAAGACTCATCTCAACAGAAAGGACACACACGGACTCAAATTAAGAGAATGGAAAACAAAATTTCAGGTGAACACAACACAAAAGAGACCAGGAATTGCAAACTTAGTGTCAGACAAAATACCCTCTAAGCTATCAAAAATTTAAAAAGATATGGAAGGTCACTACATGATTACAAAAGGTTCAATCCATCAACAATAAATATCCATCTTAAACATGTATGCACCCAATATAGGAGCAACAATTTCTAGGTAAAGCAGCTTCTAGCTGAAGTAAAAAAATATATTGATTCTAACACTATCGTAGCTGGGGACTTAAATACCCATCTCACAACCCTAGACAGATCAAGACAAAAGATTAACAAGGACATCCAAAACCTCAGCTTGATGCTTGACCAGATGAACTTAATTGACACCTACAAAACACTCTACCCAACAACCATGGAATGCACATTCTACTCATCACCACATGGAACATACTCTAAGATCAACCACATCCTCAGCCATAAGTCAAGCATAAACAAATTCCATAAGATTGAAATACTGCCATGTACCTTCTCAGACAACAGTAGAATAAAAATAAATGTCAACACCAACAAATTTCCCACAAAACCCACAAAGACATGGATGGAACTAAACAGCATGATGCTAAACAACTCCTAGATCAACATGGAAATCAAAACAGGAATTAAAATATTCCTGGAAACAAATGAAAATGAAGAAACATCTTACCCAAATCTCTGGGATGCCATTAAAGCAGTACTAACAGGGGAATTCATATCTTTCTGAACACACACAAAGAAAATGGAAAGATCACAAGTTAATAGCTAACAAGTCACCTAAAAAAGCTGGAAAAGCAAGATCATCAAAACCTTAACTTCAGCAGAAACTCCAGATCACCAAAATAAAAACCCAAATTCGGGACATAGAAGACAAAATTAAAATTTGAAAAAAATCAATGAAACAAAAACATGGTTCTTTGAAGGGATAAACAAGATTGATCAAACCTTAGCTAGATTTACCAAGAAAAAGAGAGAAGAAAGCCCAAATAAACACAATCAGAAATGCAAATGATCACATCACAACAGACCCTGAAGAAATACAAAAGATTATCAGAGACTACTATGTACACTTGTATGGAAACAAAATTGAAAACCTAAAGGAAATGGAGGATTTCTCACATCACACAACCTCCCCAGGATTAAACAAGAAGAAATTGAGACCCTAAATAGACCACTAACAATCTAAGAAATTGATTGTCATAAGAAAACTACCTACAAAAAAAAAAAAAAAAGCATTGGGCAAGATGGTTTTTCAGCAGAATTCCACAAAACATTCTAGAAGGAGTTGATTCCAATCATATTGAAAGTATTCCAGGCAATCGAGAAAGATAGAACTTTCCCCAAATCATTTTATGAAACTAACATCACATTGATACCCAAACCAAATAAAGATCCACCAAAGAAAGAGAACTACAGGCCAATATCTTTGATGAACATAGATGCTAAAATTCTCAACAAGATTCTAGCAAACCAAATCAAACAACACATCTCCAAAATCATCCACCATGAGCAAGTAGGCCTCATCCTCATAATGCAGGACAGGTTCAACATCTGCCAGATCATAAATGTAATTAAACACATCAACAGATGTAAAAACAAAAACCACATGATCATATCATTAGATATGAAAAAAGCTTTTAATAAAAATCCAGCACCCTTTCTTGATAAAAACCTTCTAACATCTAGGCATAGATGGATCACATCTGAAAATAGTAAGAGCCATCAACAAGAAAACCACAGCCAACATATTGCTAAATAAACAGAAATTGGAACCATTTCCCCTGAAATCCAGAACAAGACAAGCATGTTCACTCTCACTCCTCCTGTTCAACATAGTTTTGGAAGTCCTAGCTAGAGCAATCAGGCAAGAGAAGGAGATTAGGGGTATTCTAATAGAAAAAGAGGGAGTTAAATTATCCTTCTTTGCAGACAACATGATTCTGTACCTCAAAAATCCAAGAGAATCTGTCAAAAACCTCCTTGCACTGATAAAGAACTTTGACAAAGTATCAGGGTATAAAATAACTGTGCAAAAGGCAGTCTCATTCCTATACACCAAGAACAAACAAAAACTCAAATAAAGATCACAATCCTTTTCACAATAGCCACAAGAAAAAAATGAAATACCTTGACATCTTCCTAACCAGAGAAGTGAAAGACCTTTACAATGAAAACTACAAACTGCTCCTTAAAGAAATCAAAAATGACTCAAAAAAGTGGAAAAATATTCCATGCTCACGAATGAGAAGAATCAACATTTTTATGATACTCATACTACTCAAGGTAATCTACAGATTTAAGGCAATACCCAATAAATTGCCAGCATCATTCTTCTCAGACCTGGAAATGACAATACAGGAATTCATATGGAAACATAAATGACCACAAACAGCCAAAACAGTCTTCAGGGGAAAAACAAAAAGCAAACAACAACAACAACAACAACAATAACAAAACACAAAGTGGGAGGTATCTACTCCTAGACTTTATACTTTATTATAAAGCTACAATAATCAAAACAGTCTGTAATTGGTACAAGCATAGGCATATAGACCAATGGAACAGGATAGACATTTCAGAATCAAAACCTCAGTTTCTCAACCAACTCATTTTTGACAAAGCCTCAATCAGCAACCGCTGGGAGAGGAGAACCTATTCAGTAAATGGTGCTGTGAAAACTGGTTGGCCACAAGCAGAAGTTAAAAACAAGGCCCCTATCTATCACCATACACAAAAATCAACTCTAAGTGGACAAAGACCTAAACGTCAAACCTCAAATTGCAAGAACCTTAGAAAATGCAGGAGACAATCCTATGGAAATTGGAACTGGCAACCATTTCCTGATCAAAACCTGGAGTGCCATTGCCATAAGAGATAAGACAGACAAGGGGGACCTCATGAAACAGACAAGATTCTGCAAAGCCAAAGAAAACATCAAGAGATTGGGGAGGCAGCCCACAGAATGGGAAAAAAATATTTGCCAACTGTATATCTGTTAAAGGTCTAACAATTAGGATCTACAAAGCAATCAAATGTGCCAAACAAAACAAAACAAAACAAAACAAAAAATAGCAAGCCCATTACAAATTGGGCCAAAGATATTAATAGACATTTCTGAAAAGAAGACATATGAGCAGCCAACAGATACATGAAAAATGCTCAGCCTCAATAGTTATCAAAGAAATGTAAACTAAAACCATGCTGAGCTACCACCTAAGTCCAATCAAGATGGCTATCATCAACAACTCGAAAAACAACAGATGCTGCAGAGGATGTAGGGAAAAGGGACCACTTCTACACTGTTAGTAGGAGTGCAAACTAGTATAGCCTCCGTGGAAAACTGGCAATTCCTAAACCATCTAGACCTTGACTTTCCACATGTCCCCCCAATCCCCCTACTGGGAATGTACCCCGGGGAACTCAAATCACTCTTTGAAAAAAATGTCTGAACATGCGTGTTTATTGCAACATTATTCACAATAGCAAAAACACGGCCCCAACCATGCTGCCCATTGAAAGAGGACTGCATAAAAAAAAATTTGGTTCATGTACATGATGAGCTATTACACATTCATAAAGAAGGACAAAATTTTGAACTTTACTGCAACTTGGGTGGACTCAGAGTCTATAATACTGAGTGATCTATCAAAGAAACAATGAACTGAGTATCACATGTTCTCACTCATAAGAGGATTGAACAATTATCATTATATTGTAAGAAATGGATTGGAAGTAGTGGGAAACTACCAGGGGAGGGGGAT
>CAUYQG010193956.1:0-13265 GCA_963574415.1 Tarsius wallacei
TAATGCATCTGTTATATTAAAGTCTTTCACCCATTTCGAATTAGTTTTTGTGCATTGTGTAAGATACTCCTCAAATTGGACTACAGATTCAATGCAATTGCTATAAAAATTCCAGCTCATTTTTTTGTAGTAATTGATAAAATGACCTTAAAATCAATAAACAAATGAAAGAGGCTCAGAATACCTCAGCCTTCCAAGTAGCTGGAACTACAGAAGAGTCACCACGCCCGGCTAGTTTTTTGTGATTTATTGTAGAGACAAGGTCTCACCAAGTTGCTCAGGCTGGTCTCGAACCCCCAGGTTCAGGCAATACTCTTGCCTCAGCCTCCCGAAGTGCTGGATTTACAGACTGAGCCACCACACCAGACCTAAAAATTTTATAATGCATCTGTTATATTAAAGTCTTTCACCCATTTCGAATTAGTTTTTGTGCATTGTGTAAGATACAAGTCCAACTCCATTCTTTTGCATGTGAACATACAGTTCTCCCTGCATTATTTATTAAAGAGACTATTTTTTTGTCTATTCAACAGCGTAGGCATTTGTTTTGAAATCAGTTGATCATAAATGTAAAGGGTTTATTTTTAGACTCTCAATTTTCTTGCATTGATCTAAATAAATATCTATCCTTAAGCCAGTACTACTCAGCCTTTACGACTGTGGCTTTGCAGTTAAGTTTTGAAATTGGGAAATGTGAGTCCTCTAACTTTGTTCTTTTTCATGATTGTCTGAGGTATTCTGAGCCTCTTTCATTTGTTTATTGATTTTAAGGTCATTTTATCAATTACTACAAAAAATGAGCTGGAATTTTTATAGCAATTGCATTGAATCTGTAGTCCAATTTGAGGAGTATCTTAAAAATATAGTCTTCCAATTCATAAACATGAATATTTTTCACTTATTTATGTACTTTTACATTTCTTTCAATAATAGTTTAATAATATGTAACTGATACTAAAATATTTAAAGTGAATAGTGTTTTGTAGCTTACAAAAATTTATCGCATACTTTGTCTCATTTTATGTTCATAACATCTCTGTTAGTATGCAGGGCAAAAAAGAAATAACTTGCCAAAAGTTACATGGGCATTTGACAACAGCCAAAGCTTTGGTTCCCTGACTAAATTCTCTGCTTTTTTCCTATACAATGTCATCTATTCCAAGGAATACATCACTTCTTGTCCATTTCAATTTCCCATCACCTCATCTTCCACCTCACCAATGAACACTAGAGTTGTGATCCTTTGAAAGCTTTGCTTATTTGTAACATCAATAAGGGTACCTGATGTCAAACCAGGCAAAGTGGGGACCAAAGGGAGACCCAAAGTTTACATGTACAATGACCACTTTCCTACCTAATCCTGAATTTTACCCCACATCTTTACAATAAATTAATATTTAAAAAAGAAAACTTTGCTTATTTAAATTTTGAGATCCTGAAATATTTAAAAGTAAAGTTTAACTATTCTGTATAACTTTGTAGTTAAATTACATTGAGTGATAAAATAATTGAGGCAGGAGCTAAGTATTATGGTATTCAAGTACCAAGTAATTTTCTGCACGTTTTTCAAATGTTTCAATGTAACAGTGGTCTCAGAATTTGGTCACATAAGGACCATATGTGTTGACAGTTGAAACCTCCAAAATCTGGGTCATATATATTAATAGGAGATGACAATGAACCTGTATGATCTGAGGTATCCATATTAATAGGAGATGACAATGATAAAACATTTTATTACTTAGCTATTCTATAACATTATATTTATTTTTAAAAATAACTTTGGTCACAATTTTGAAAACTTTTGACATCCCACTCTTCTTACTTCTCTAATTTTCAAGTACCTCATTAAGACATTAGGAACTGAAGGATTTAGTTTACTTTGGTTATAACAAATGATTCTTAAAATCTCTATACAGATGCGTAAATGATAGTAACCCTCTTTTGTGGAAAATTGTCTCTTTCTGCTATTGTGAATATTTTCTGGAAAATCACCAGCCCTCTGTGGGATATCTAAACAATAAGTCACCACAAGGAACAGAAATAGATGTTAATGAATTTACTGTTAATTCAATTACTAACAGAAGTCAAGTGGAAGATAGTTCTTTATTCAGGAAAAACTTGATGGCAGAAGGGGAAAAGTCATGGATCGGATAAAGAAGAAATTTTATCTGAGTACTACCAGATCAGACAAGACAAAAATGTGCAGTTTTTCTGATTTGCTATGACTCATCAACATAGTCATGCCACACAGCAGGGATCAGGAAATCTAAGCCCTATCACACATGCTCTACAGAAAATATCAAGTGATTCAGCTGGGACTGCTCTATGTGCAAAAACTGGTAGGTAGTTTTCATTGAGAAATGATGGAAAGACTACTCTCATGTTCTTGAGGGTACCTGCATGGAGTATATATAAGTACCAGGAATTAGCATGACAAAAATAGATTTCAGACATGTAGTAGAGAAGGCAATATTTTAAAAAAAGAGGAGCAGTACTCAAGAATGTTAAAAGGCAACATCATCATTTTACCAGAAACCTTTCAATTCATTAATTTGCAAGATTTAATCAATGTGTTTCTTGAGCATTACCTTTTTGCAGGACACTGAGAGAGATGTGAAGAAACACAAAACACAATTATCAAAGAATGTGCAAGTTAATAGGAAAGACTGATGTGTTCACAATTAAGTCTAATAACAAAGGGAAGTGATAACTGTGTGACTCATCTAGAAAATAGTCTAGTTAGATTAAATAATATCATCACTAAGGTTCTTTTCAATTCTAAAATCCTGGTTCCATGATTTTAAATATTCAAAGAGAAGAACAGCATATTAATAGAGAATGGAGAAGGGAGAAGATAGTATTTAATCATGACTAGAAAGACTCAGTGATGTCATAGTAAATGCCATTTGATTTAGACTTTTAGAGATAAGTGATTGCTAAATAGACAAGTGGCAGTGAGAATTTTTTTTTTTAATTTTTAATTTTATTTTTTGAGTTGGAGTCTCACTCCATTGCCCAGGGTGGAGTGCAGTGGCACACTCAGGGCCACCCCAGTGCCCACCTGCTGGGCTCCGGTGATCCTTCCACCTCAGCCTTCTAAGTAGCCGGAAATACAGGTGTGCACTACCACACCCGGCTAATTTTTTGATTTATTGTAGAGTCAAGGTCTCGCCAAGTTGTCTGGGCAGGTCTCAAACTCTCAGACTCAGGCAAGAGAGCCTTTTGTGGGTAAAGAAACAACACAAGTAAAAGCTTTAAGGCAGCAAAATGCTTTCCTTTATTTGGAAAGAAAACAAAATTTATCTATTAGTCACAAATTAATAATAAAACTTGAGGCTTAAAATGCATTTCATTTTGGTTTAACAGACAGCTGTCTTTAGAGATGCTGAAATTAATTTCCAGCTTCTAACCCCACTGTCTATATTTAACTTGAAATATTATTGTTTAGAGTTCTGTTTATTGTTTTCAAAACATTATTTGTTTAGCATTTGGTAAATCTACATATTTCACTCTAGTTACATTCCAAAATAGTCTTGGTCTTAAACACAAATGTTAGATTAAAATCACCTAATTTAAATATCTCTTTCAATTGAATAATACATATGAAAAGTCTAAAGTGCATAAAAAATATATCTCAGATATAGAAACACTAATAAAATACATTCAAATACTTGTACTTGAAAAAACTTGGTAATTTACTCTGACCAAGATTCCTAAACATAACTCTTACTGAGGTCTACACTACATATAAAACGTTTTGTGCATGTTAGAGCCCTGAAAGAGAGGGGTCTAATTTTAGGGCATCTAGTAGAAGGCTTAAGAACCAAAACCACAAATAAACTAATGGCAAGACAATGCCCTGCAGAATATTTTAAAAAATCTATAAAAAAAAAGAAAACAAATCTTCATGAGTTATCACAAATTAAAAATTAAGATGATCATTACAAACTATCAGTGGAGCAAATACCATAAAGCCTGGCTACTTTGTGCCACAAAAAGTCATTTCCTTAAAATTTTGGTCCTTGGAACTTTTCTTTTTTCTTTCTTTCTGTTTTTCTTTTTATTTCCTTCTTTCCTTTCTTCCTTCCTTTTTTCACTTTATTTTCCTTTTATCTTCTATTTCCCTCACTGAAACTACACTCACTCATCTATAGATCATCTTTAGAGTACTCTATATTTCTGTTAATACTCCTGCTCATTCCTCTGCCTCCCATTTTCACAACCTTTTTAAAGCCAGTGCAAGTGTTTGTCACTCAGATACATTTTTCCATTATTTCTCCTTTTAATTACCTTTACAAATTTCATTTATCTAAAAAAAATTAAGTTAATTTTGTCTAGCATGGTACCTGGTATGCATTGGTCTTGATTATGTTTTCTATTTAACTTGAAAATTATACACAAGATAAGGAAAGACAATTACTATAAGAAGAATTGACTTTTGAAATATTGTCTTTTCAGTAGAGAAATTCATATAGAAACAAATGATGACTAATAGTCAAAAGAATCCTTAGAAAAAGAAACAAAGCAGGAGGTATCACACTTCCAGACTTCAAACTTTACTATAAGGCTACAGTAATGAAAACAACCTGGTATTGGTCAAGAACAGGCACATAGATCAATGGAACAGGATAGAGATTCTGGAAGCAAAGCCTCGATTCCTCAACCAACATATCTTTGACAAAGTCTCCAACAACAACCACTGGGGAGAGAAGAACCTATTCAGTAAATGGTGCTGGGAAAACTGGCTGACCACATGCAGAAGATTGAAACAGGACCTCTACCTATCACCATACACAAAAATTAATTCTAAATGATCAAAGACCTAAACGTAATACCTCAAACTATAAGCATCTTAGAAAACGCAGCAGACACCCTTATGGAAATTGGAACTGACAACCGATTCCTATTCAGTACCCTAAGGCCAATGTCTTAATAAATAAGGTAGACAAGTGGGACCTCATCAAACTAACGAGCTTCTGCAGTGCAAAAGAAACCATCAAGAGAGCAGGGAGACAGTCCACAGAATGGGAAAAAAGTATTTGCCAACTGTATATCTGATAAAGGCTTACATCTAGGATCTACAAGAAACTCAAACACCCTGAGTTAGTAAGAAAAATTTAGTAAGAAAAAAGTCAGTTGAAGATTTATGTCCAAGTGATTAATTCTTAAAGGAATTCAAAGAGAGATATAACTTCAGGTTTGGTGGCTTGAGAAGGCATTAGAAAAAAATAAAATTGGAAGGGTATTAGGAAGCATGGCTGGAGGTTGCAGAAGTACAGGCAATAAGATTATATATTCCCAAGGAAGTAGAAAGATTGAAACATAAGCTTAGTAATAGCAGGGAAGACTCCAAGCTGTATTTAGGAAATTGTCAATAAATTTGTTTGACTGGACGGAAAAGTAAGTGTGAGGTGTGTGGGAGCAGCAAACATTAAGGCCTGAGAAAGGAAGTTGGAGTTAAAGTTTAAGTGGCTTTTAATTTTAAGGCAAAGAGATTTTGCCTTCTTCCTGGGAGCAATAGCGAGCCACTGAGGATGTTTTGTTCTTTTTCTTAAAAACAAGTAACTTTTCCAAAAAATTGATATGATAGCCAAAGACGGAAAGTAGAGGGCAGAGAGAACACTCAAGGGACTTTCAAAGTGAATCAAGAGTGAGCTGATAGGAGGCTGCAGTGAGGATTACAATGCAGCAAATGGAAAGGAACAGATGCAAGATATTTTGTCTAAGAAGACAGCAGAATACAATGGATGATTAGATATGGAGAGAGGAAGAGGGAAAGCATTGTTGGATTTCCTATCACTCTTCTCCACAACCCCACACAAGTGCTGCATGTGGTTGACCCCAACTATCAGTTCAAATTAATTTTTTTTACTTTGTTTTCTCCCAGGCATTTCACAATGCTTTGTGGGATAATTGGAGACCCACTAAGGTGTGGCAAGGCCAGTTACTATACTAATCCAAATATCATTTATCACTTCTAGCTCCTTAGTAAATATCTACCAACTTTACACTAAACTAAAATATAGAGCAACTACAGAGAGCTTAGCATCAAAGAAGAGAGAAGAAAATTATAGGAATATAGTTTTACAGGACCATATCCTCTTTTTGTAGATAATCAAATTGAAGCCTTCGGAGTTTTCCCAGTATTCTTTGTTTGGAACAACTTGTTTTTTCATAGTGATATTTTCCTCCAAACTTTCTAGGTTGCCCTGCTCTGATTAAGAGTCACAATCTGTAATGCGACTAGAGGGTGACAGTTTCCTCAACATACAGCAAGAATTTAGCTAAGGAGAGCCTTTTATGACAAATGAGGTCCTGGTTTCTAATAGAAATATTATCACATAATATATCAGTTTTACGTCAAATGTTCTGAAGTTTTTACAGTCTTTTCATGCATTGTGCCAGGACCCCTTTTCACAAGACCTTTTACAAATATGACCAGAGGGCACTTAAAGGGGGTGACATAATAATTTATAAAACCTCCTTCATGGATCAAGCATGAAAGCCAATAACATGTAAACCAAAACACTTACTTCTGTGAAAATTGCTATGGCAACACAGTAATGAATAAGTATACAGTCAATGAGTGAACATCTGAAGAACAACTTTGAATTCAAACCTCTAAATTATGTGATCTATCCATAGTTTTATATTAAGAAAGTTTTGGAACACATCTTCAGGCCAAGGTAAACATGACCTGGGCTGCTTCCACATCATCAACATACAGCCGGGATGTCCTAACATAGGCAGAGAAGTAGTAGGCTCTATGAGGATGAGAGGTGTAAAGGGGTGTAGCAAGGTGAGTGAAAAACCTCCAGAAGGAAAAGAAGGAAAAAAAGAAACTCCAGAAATTTTCTAGTGAGTGCTGTAGACAGAATAATGTTAGCTGGTCATTGTATAATAATGGCAACACCTGTGCTTATTGTGACCCAGAGTAAATCATCACATTGTGACACTGAATCAGTCTGAAGGCCAGAATGCAGATTCCAATGACTGTTTCTCACACCTGTTCATTTCTTGTTACCAGCCAGCTTCTGGGCAACTATGTGTGTGTGTGCATGTGTGTGTGTGAGTGTGAGTGTGTGTGTGTGTGCACGCGTGCACTTGTCCAACTATGAGTATTAGTCATGCTGAACCAAAACTATTAAAAATAAAACAAAAAAGGTTTTCATACAGATTATGGACTACACTCATCCCAAACTCTGAGGGAATAAACAAATTAAGAAACCAGCAACAAATTAATTATCAAAAAGAGTTCCTGAAACAAAAATCTGGTAATGAGATAATAAAATGATAGAACTTTTGCAAAGGCATTTATTATTATTTTTGTTTGTTTGTGAAAAGGGTTTTTATGTAGGAGGGATACAACTTTAGTCATTAGTAACAGCTGGGTCAGAGGGAGACGCTAAATTCAGGAGGTTGCAGAGTGCAGTTGATAGAGCCCTGTGTGAAACAGGGGCTTCCAGTCTTTCTTTTCCGATAACTGACTGGGAACTCTGAACAAGGCACCTATTCACTGGGCAGCTGTAGAGAGGGGTGAACTAATCTTCTAAGATTTCTGCCAGCTCTGGTAGTTTGATTCTACGAGGTCCCATTCTTTTTGTTTGTTTTCAAAAGAGCAGATCCTTCAAACATGGCTATTTTGGTTGTGCCTTTCCTGAGGAGTCCAATGAGAAGGCACAAGTACATTTGTAACAATAGTATAGCCTTTATGTAGATGTTTAGTCACATCAGGACCTTCATTTGGGGGTTTGGGAACTTTTTTGTATACCAGAAACCAATAGAACTCCTAATCTAGACTTTTTGACCCAAATTGTTTTCCTCTAGCCATAAAATACACCCAACACATTTGAAAATATATATGTGAATATCAGGCAACCAGAGAGGAACAGGAGGATGATAAAGAAGCAGAAGCATATGCTTTCAGATTTTCTAATAGAAATGACATACTAGAAAACTAAAAATGTCTCATTGCTAAAGCAAAGCAAACACCCTTTGGCAGAACCATAAAATTGTGAGCAGGTTTAGCTGGAAACTAAAGGAAAGAGCAGCATGTAAAGACTATGTGGCCGAGGTCTGCAGCTCAGCATCCCAGTCTATGTGTAGAGAGAGCATCAAGCATATGGCACACACGCATCTCAAAGGATGTACAGACGCCTGTAGTTTTGATGGAGCTCTCCTTACCACAACTGCCAAAGTTACTGGGATCAAGGCCTGGGCTTCTGTTAGGGCCCTTAGTGATTGATATGAGTCATTTGTACACATGAAGAAAGCTTACCCTATGTACTCCTTAAGTATGTGGTTCATGGAGGGAAAAAAAGATTCAAGAAAAAACAGGGGAAACACAATGGTTCCTCCTAAGGATATGTCTAGAGGAAAAGGGAGAAACTGGGATTTCACTGTGCCTTGAAGCTCCTGCACCTAGCCTTGGGGACATTCCTCTAATTTTATAATGAATGTCAGTGAATAATCAGGATTTGCTAGGTTGAGTGGGGGGCGTGGGAAAGAGTGGCAAACATATGGAAAGAAAAAAGGCTATACAATTTATGACAGATTATATAATTTCCTAAATGAGTCACAAAACAAAGGTGGTAGATTTATTTTAACATTTGGAAAAAAGGTTTCAGGGTCAAAAAGAAAACAGTGGTGGTTAGTGGATACAAAAGTACAGCTAGATAGAAGGAATATGTTCTAGTGTTAAGATTTAATGGGAAAAAACTTAATAAAGTGACAAGATCCTTAGTTCTTTGGTCTTTTTATTAAATAATATTCTACCAGGAGGTTCCAGCCATTTGCTGAGGTATTTTAGATGAATTTAGTAGCCAAAATCTGGTGAAATGGCATCAGGTAGACTCATTGTTAGCCCTACTTTGATCTTGTTCCACAGTTCATATAACCCTTCCATTTGAGAATTGGATCCCTGTCTCATTCCTCCATTCTTATCAATACTCTAGTTCTCTAGATTTTGGAATATTGACTTTTGACATAATTTTTAGAATGCGACATATAAAGACAAGGGGGCCAGGTCTTGTTATTTAATAACCCAGTTGATGTGCAGATTGAAAAAAAAATGTAGTTACACAAGCAGCTAGTCTTCATGAATTGCTCCCAATGCTGATTTCTGATTTCTAATGCTTTATTTTTCTGATGTTCTTCTTACATGTCTGGACTTCCGCTGTCTACTTTAGAATCTTTCCAACTTGCTGTCCTGCTCCAACAAATTTTTCTATCAAAGAGAAGATTCTGAAAATATTACGAGATGCTCTTTCTTCAATTAATAGATAAGTTAACACAATAGTAAACTATCTCTGATCCCATAATACTAGTTCTTACTCTTGTTTCTATTAAATACTAGCCTCTGCAAAACTGTGAAATTCAAACTAAAATGATCATATTCATTTACAGAAGAAACCCTTAAATCTGGGTTCTGTAGGTCATCTTGGATCCTACTAGCAGGCCCTTGCCATGTGCTTTCAAGTTTAAGTGTATAAACTCACATAAAGATTCTATTTTAATACTAATATAGTTAAATCTCTACTCAAAGAGATTGTCTCAACTTTGACAACACCCATTTTGAGAAGAAATGCTCTTATGCCAGAGTGGATGATCTGTCTTAGAGAAAGCATTCTGAGTCCTTAGAGTCTTGGTCCCACTATTCCTTGTTATTCAACCTGTTTTCCCACTTTACTCCTCTTAGAGTCAAGGAAGGAGATTTCACATTAGTTTAATTGAGCCATCAGTGAGAGCAATTTTTTTTTACCTAGATTACAAAATTAAACACAAGCAGAAGCTCTTACCAGCATTATCTACAGATAATTAAAATATTGTCACCTTTAGAAACAATCTTGATAGCTTCTGAATATAAAGTCAAATTTACCATTTTGTGTTTGTATTTTTGACTGTGATTAGTAAAGCAGAATTTCTTATTTCAAGGAAAAAACAAGACAAAGAAATATGTGACCAAAATTCCTTACTGTTAGAATGTTTTTACAAAGTAATTTAAGAGAGGATAGCCAACGGTTGGTTAGTGGATACAAAAGAACAGCTAGATAGAAGGAATAAGTTCTAGTGCTCTATAACATTAGAAGGTGACTATAGTTAGCAACAATTTAGTGTATGTTTTTAAACAGCTAGAAGAGTGAATTTTGAATGCTCCCAAAGCAAAAAAAATGATAAATGTTTGAGATGATAGGTATGCTAATTACCCTTGTTTGATCATTATATACTCTATACAAGTACCAAAATATCACAATGTGCCCCATAAATATGTGCAAATGATAATGTGCAAATTTTTAAAAAATAATAGAAGCAAGAATAGTGGAAAAAAAATCATTTCTTAGTAAGTCATATAACATATCGAGCTCAATTTTATATACTTTAGCTAATAAATATAGTCAATTTGTGACATAAAACAGCTTAAGAAAATGCTACTTTTGGCCGGGCTCAGTGGCTCAGCCTACAATCCCAGCACTTTGAGAAGCCGAGACAAGTGGATTGCCTGAGCCCAAGGGTTCGAGACTAGCCCGGGCAACTTGGCGAAAACTCATCTCTACAATAAATCAAAAATTAGCCAGGCGTGGTAGCACGCACCTGTAGTTCCAGCTACTAGGAAGGCTGAGGCAGAAGGATCGCAGAAGCTTAGGAGGTGGACGCTGCGGTAGCCTTGAGAGCGCCACTACACACCAGCCTGGGCAACGGAGTGAGACTCCAACTCAAAAAAAAAGAAAGAAAGAAAACAATACTTTAAAAAATGAACCGATGCAAAGTCCAATGTAGAGGTTTCATATGAGTAAAACTGTTGAAAGCTGAGGGAAAAATACTTAGTAGTTTGTGATTATTAACTATAGTTATAAAAATCTGGACTTTTTTTCTAAAACTAAACATGGCTTACTTCCTCATCCCTCCATCTAAACCTGTATTTCTTGTAGCAATACTTGTAAGTAAGGAAGTGCCAAAGGCCTATATATTGAAGAACCAAAACTATTCTCTGTCATTTAATATAAGCATTAACAAAGTAAAAGTGGTTTATATACAAAATGTAAAGATCTAAAACTGAAGAATTTCTGGATAGTTTACCTGCTTAAAGAGTTTCAAAGTTACAATATTCCTCTTCCAATGACACACCAAGAAACCTTTAGGAAACATCCCAGAGTTCGTCCTTGTAACTATTACACTAGACTATTTCAAAGACCAGTACAGAAATTAAAACAAAGCAAAACAAAATAAACAAACAAAGCAAACACTGACTGAATTTTCTTTTTAAAATACGATTGGTTTTGCTCTTGATTAATTTAGCCAGGTTGATGTTTTCTCACTTTACTAAAACCAAACAATATTGCCTTTATCACTGAGACTATATGTAGTCAGGCTGTAATAGAAAGTAAAGGGTCCTCATAACCATATGTGACATTTCTTTTAGAATCTTTCTCATGGTCTGTCTTAGAAATTTTCATGGTGTTGGTATTGTTTTACATGAAATCCCTTGGTGAGATAGAGGCATCAAATAGTAAGCACTGTAAGTCATATTTTCAGATGGCTACTGATGATATATGATACTGGTGGTGAAAAGCAGGGAACACCTGTCGTATACTGAGGAAGTGTGGTGTGGTACATGGAAAACTGAACTTGGGGTTAAGAGATCTGTGTTCCAGTTCAAATTCTGCCACTTTCTAGTTGTATGACTGTGAGCAAATCTTAACCCCTTAGTTCCTTATTTTTTTCATCTGTCAATAGGAACTGATGAACTCTTCCCAAATTAATATAGAGGTTTGGTAAGATCACATTAAATTAAGATTGTAAAATAGATACCATGCTAATCAAAGGGAAGAAATTACTATTTCATTTCAGAAGACTTTAAACATCTTTAAAGAAGACAGTATTTTTCATATGTCTATATTTTCTACATAGTACAGAGGTGGACACATAAAAAAGCTCAATGAAAAAATCTAAAGAGAAGCTAGACAAAGAAAAACAGGCAGAGGGGGGAACACATATAAAAACTCAGACATGTGTGTGGGCATGGTGAACCTGCAGAATACAAAAGGTAGAGAATTGTAGGGAACTTAGAAAACTGTATTGTAATGTTCTGTTGATTTGTTTGGCTGAGCGCTGTGACTCAGCAATCCTAGCACTTTGGGAGGCCAAGGCAAGAGGATTGCCTGAGCCCACAGGTTCGAGACCAACCTGGGTAACTTGGTGAGACCTCGTCTCTACAATAAATCAAAAAAAATAAAAAAAAAAAAAAAAAAAAAACAATGAAAATTTTTATCATTGACAGTTAAAAGAAATAATATAGCATAGGCTGTATAATGTCCCCTTATTTTTCCACTTGTCTCCCTGTTTCTTCCCAAATAGAAACAATAGTCAACAACTAACAGTTTCCATTAAATTTAACAATTTTTTTTTTAGTTGGAGTCTCACTCTGTCGCCCAGACTGGAGTGCAGTGGCCGCTCCCGGCCACTGCAGTCTCGACCTGCTGGGCTCCAGCGATCCTTCCACCTCAGCCTTCCAAGTAGCTGGAACTACATGCACACGCTACCACACCTGGCTAATTTTTTTTGATTTATTGTAGAGATGAGGTCTCACCAAGTTGCCCAGGCAGGTCTTGAACCCGCGGGCTCAGGCAATCCACTCACCTCGGCCTCCCAAAGCGCTGGGATTACAGGCTGAGCCACAGAGCTCGGCAAATTTACAATTTTATTGAAACTCCTTTTTGTAAGAGTCTAAGTACTGCCAAAGATGCAAAGTTGAGTTAGAGATTGACAGAGATAAAAGATAAATATATATGGAATTGACTATAGAACAAGGGACTATTTGAAATAGTAAAAACATGCAAACCTATTTAACTTTTTCTTGGCAAAAATGAGTTCCAGAATTTCTGCAGTTACTACAAAAGCACAGGGACCTCCAAATATTTCATATAAATGGTTCTGCCCATATTCCACCAGGAAAGCAAGCCAGAACTACAAAATCCACAGACACTCCTATATATATTAATAGATGACAAAAATTGAAGATGATACTACTAAGGACTAAGATACTTGTCAATATTGTTCTAGTTTAATGTGCAGTTTGTGATGGATAGAAATTTACTATCATGTGCTGCATACCATCAATACACAAAGCACAATAAATGTGCCTTGGAGGGTTCCAGTGAAAACTTCTTTGGATGCTCAATATGGTAATATGATTTAGATAAACTAGACCAAAGAAGCTGTGGTCATTAAAACACACACACACACACACACACACACACACACAC
>CAUYQG010193969.1:0-25949 GCA_963574415.1 Tarsius wallacei
CAGGTGGTGCTATCTCACGGTTCCAGATGATCTTTACCTCAGCTGCTAGTCTCACCAGGGAGGGAGCCAGAAAGGGAGCCAGAAAGAAGCCAGGAATGAAAGCCTGGCCCCAAGGCACACAGGAGGAGATCCAAGGCTCAGCCGGACGTCACAGCAGCAGTAGTGGTACTGGCGATCTCAGATCTCAGCAGATCCTGCGTGCAGGGGTTCCAAGGTCTGAAGGCGTGGATCACCTCAGACATAGGCGGCGACAGTGGCGGGTGCCCAGACCATGGCGACCATGGTTCCTGGACCGCAGGGTGGTGACAGTGCCCGGACTGCAGCGGGTGTGAGGGGTGGGGGAGCCAGATCGCGGCTGGACCATGGCAGTGGTGGCTGCCGGGACTGCTGTGATGCTTCTGCAGTGTCAGTGGCGGAGTTCCATGTGAGGAGCAGTCCCCCAGGGAGAGAACCTGAGTCTTTCTGTGTCCTCTTTCCCGGAGGTCTCACAGATCAAGCTGCCCCATCGCCATCTTCTATCTTTAGCTTTTATATCTACTTTCTTATTATCTGCTCCTCCACACCCAACATCCATCCTGAAGCATTTAAACATGACCATAGATCAATATTTATTTAAAAATGTATATACACATTTTCTGCTTTATACATGTATGTGTTAATTATTTGAATGCAGTCATGAAGCTTTCACTCAAATGAGGAAAAACTAGCCTATACATTTATTTCTGCAGGGACCCTCATCTTTATCCTAAAGTTTTATTTTTATTTTTTTATTCTTCTAGTCTTAATAAGAAAAGCTTACAAATTTTGGTCATAATAATAATGTAAATTACATTAAGAAGAGGTAATTGTGTGCTTCAGCCCTTTCATCCTTCCCTTACTATTTTATTTTTAATTTACTTTCTTTTTACCCTTCACACATTTTAAATCTCACATTCCTGCAGATTTTAACTCTAATCCTCTTTTCACAGTTAGAATCATCTTTTGTTATAAATCACATTATGTCCTGTACTTGCTTAAGCTCCTTCAATGGTTTCTCAATATTCTTACAATAAAATTCAGACCTGTCATGGCATATAAGACTATAATTATGTAGCCCCTAGATATATGTAAGCTCATTTTATTTCAGTTTTCTTTCAAGAGACAAAACATTAGTTACCTTAGCATTTCTTAAGTAGATATAGAAATAAAAATGTTTGTGTATGCACATCTCCTGTGTGTCTTGAGTGTATTTTCTAACTCTGAGAAGTCTTACAAATAATAATAATAATAACATTCTGAGCACAGAATGTTGTCAAGTGCCTGAAATCCCTGCTACTTTCAAGGCAGAGGCAGTAGGATTGCTTGAGCCCAGGAGTTCAAGATCAGCCTGTGTAACAGCAAGACCTTGCTTCAATTGAAAGAGAAAAAAAAAAGACATCATGGCAATAAAGTGAATCTCTGACACCTAGATGCTGGCTTCTGAATAATATTCTTCAATATAACAAAATAAGCCTGGCAGGCAAATTTTTGGCTCTAGGACTGTGGCCAGGTAAGCAGGTGAACCTGGAATGTCATGTGGTACCAGAAAGAGAAAGTAAGAAATTGCACACACACACACACACACACACACACACAAGTACATCAAAAGATCACAGGAGTCATTATCACTATGAGGAAGTACCCAATGGTCAAGTAAACATTATTTGGAGAATTAAAATAAAAAGTTCTGCTAGTGGGTCATAACACATAGAATAAAATTAATATCCATGGCTCCATAAATAAGTCGATCAAGTGAATTAATGGTGAAGAAAGGAGAGTTTTTCCTTAGAATAGAATTCAAAATAAAAAGTATAGAAAAAAAATGATGGGCATAGAAGTCACTCTTAGGCAGATACTACAGTAAAAATTACAGCAGGTTGCCGGGCTCGGTGGCTCAGCCTGTAATCCCATGCCTTGGGAGGCTGAGGTGAGTGGATTGCCTGAGCCCGCGGGTTCGAGACCCGCCTGGGCAAGCGAGACCTCATCTCTACAATAAATAAAAAAATTAGCCGGGCGTGCTAGCGCACGCCTGTAGTTCCAGCTGCTTGGAAGGCTGAGGTGGAAAGATCGCGGAGCCCAGCAGGTCGAGGCTGCGGTGGCCGGGAGCGGCCACTGCACTACAGTCTGTTCGACAGAGCGAGACTCCCACTCAAAAAAAAAAAAGAAATGACAGCAGGCAAGGCTAATTGAGGGAAGTTAAGTTGGGTGGGCAAAAGTATGATAATAAGAAGAATTTTTTTTTTTATCACAAAGTATCTTCCCACAAGACAGTGACTAATTAGAAATGGAAAAAATAGAAGTTTTCAGTGTAGAAATCTAACAGTAAAACCTCAACTAATGCTCTAAGTTAATATCATTAGTAAGGAGAATATAAATATAATTGCTAACATAATACCTTGGGAAGAGTAAAACCTCACTTCTTATATTTTCCTGTCCAAACTGCACAGACTCAATCTAATCTGAGAAAACAGCACACATATGCATATGAAGGGACATTCTGCAACATAATTAGTCACTACTTTTCAACTATGTTAAGGTCATAAAAACAAGTAAAATTGAAGAATTGTGTCAAATTGAAGGAGACTAAAGTGGCATGGCAACTAACTGCAATGTATAATCCTGGACTACATCTAGACTAGGAAAAAAGAACAGCATTGGGGCAACTATTAAAATTTAAATAGAGTGTGCAAATTAGTTAATAATATTTTATTAATGTAAGTTTCCTGGTTTTGATAAATACAATATGATTACAATGCTATCAATAAAGGAAACTGCATGAAAGATATACATGTTATTGAAATATCATTTTTGTAACTTTATTTTTTTCAAAATATTATGTTACTTTTCTGTTGAAAATCATTCAATAACTCCCCACTTTACTCATAGCAAATTCCAAAATTCTTAACATGGCCTACAAGGTCCAGATTCAGATGTAGCTCTTTTTAGTATCAGTCTCTTTACATTCACATTTCATTGACAGCTACATTGTCCTTTTTGTTTGTCCTATAAAATTTTAAGCTTGCCGAAAAGCTTTTGAATATGCTGTTTTCTTAGCCTGGAAGTCATTTGCCCCAACTATCCATATGACTCACTCTCTCCCTGCCTTCCTTCAAGTTTCTATACCCTCTCATATAAGATGACAATTCTTGCCCCCTCTTTTTCACGTACCTTCCATTTTATATATTTTGCTTTGCTTCACAGTATCGTACTGTGCCTTGATATATGTGTCATTATTTTTAAAAACATTTTTTAAATTCTTTCCTCATGTGTCAAAAGCAACTAATTTATGAGACTTAAACTTTTAAAAACATTTTTATCTATTATCTATCTATCATCTATCTATCACTTAATCTATCATCTATCAACTATCTACTAAATTTTAGATTCAGAGAGTACACATGCATATTTGTTACATCAACATATTGTATAGTGGTAGGGATTGTGTCTCAAGTGGTCCATTCCCAGATAGTGAACATTGTGCTCATAAGTAATTTCTGAACCCTGGACCCCCTGCCCTCTTATTGGTGTCCCTAGTGTCTATTATTTCCATCTTTGTGACCATGTAGCTTCCACATAGGAGTGAGAATATGCTGAGTTTTGTTTTCTGTTTCTGGCAGCTTACTTAGACTGATGGTCTCCACCTTCATCCATGTTGCTGCAAAGGATAGGATTTTAGTTTATAAATGGCTGCATAGCATTCCATGATGTATATATTCCACATTTTCCTTACTGCTGATTGGTTGTTGGGCATTTAGGTGGACTCCACATCTTTGCAATTGTGAACTGTGCTTTGATGAACATGCATGTGCTGGTTTGTGTTTTATATAGCAACCTCTGTCCCTTAGGATACATACTTATTGATAGTAGTGGGATTGTTGGATCAAATAGTAGATCTACTTTTATTTCTTTGAGTAATCTCCATACTGATTTCCACAGAGGTTGTACCCATCATGTATAAGTGTTCCCTTTTCTTCACATATGTGCTAGCATTTATTGTTTTCAATTTTTTAATAATGGCCATTCTAACTGATGTAAAGTGGTATTTCATATAGTTTTAACTTGCAGTTCTCTGATAATGAGTGATGTGGAGTTTTTTTTAATATGTTTGTTGGCCATTTGTACATCTTCTTTTGAGAGTTGTCTGCTCATGTTGTTTGTCCACTTTTTAATGGGGCTATTTGCTTTTTTCTCTTGCTGAGGTGTTGTAATTTTTTGTAGATTCTAATATAAATCCTTTGTCAAATGCATTTGTGAATATCTCCTCCCATTATGTAGGTTGTCTGTTTACTCTGTTGATTATTTCTTTTAAGTTTAATTAAGTGCCATTTATTTATGTTTGTTTTAGTTGTATTTGCTTTTGGGGTTTTATCCATGATTTTTTTTTTTGTCTAGGCTGATGTCTGGAAGAGTTTTTCCCAGGTTTTCTTCTAGGGTTTGTATGGTTTCAAGTATGCCATGTAAGTCTTTAATCCATCTTGAGTTAATTTTTGTATATGCCAAGAGATAGGGTTCAAGTTTCATTTTTCTACATGTAGCTATCTAATTCTTCATTGCAATTTGTTGAGCAGGGTGTCTTTTCCCCAGTGTAAGTTTTGCCTGCTTTATCAAAAATCAGTTGGTTGTAGAGATTTTGGTTTATTTCTGAATTCTCTATTCTGTTCTAATGGTCTATGTGTCTGCTCTTGTACCAGTGCTATGCTGTTTTGGTTACTACAGCTTGGTAGTATAATTTGAAGTCAGGTAATGTGATGCCTTTAGCTTTGTTCTGTTTGCTAAGGATGCTTTGTTTATTCTGGCTCTTTTTTGATTGCATATGAATTTTAGGATTTTTTTTAATTCTGTGAAAAATGATATTGGTAGTTTGATAGGAATTGTATTGAATTTGTAGATTACTTTGGGTAATATGGTTATTTTAATGATGTTATTCTTCCATTCCATGAGTATGGGATGTTTCTCTCTTTGTTTTTGTCCTCTGCAATTTCTTTCATCAGAGTTTTGAAGTTATCCATGTGGTGGTGTTTTGCCTCCTTGGTTAAATATACTTTTAACTATTTTAGCTTTTTGGCTTCTTTTTTAAATAGAATGGAGTTCTTGGTTTGATTCTCACCTCAGTCACTATTGATGTATAGCAGTGTTACTGATTTGTGTGTGTTGATTTTGTATCCTGAAAATTTACTGAATTTATTTAAAAAATCCAGGAGTCTTTTGGAGGTATCTTGAAGGTTCTCTAGGTATAAGATCATATCATCAGTATACGGATAGTTTGATTTCTTATTTTCCAATTTGGATCTACTTTATTTCTTTTTCTTGCCTGATTGCTATGGCTCAGACTCAAACTGTAATATCTCTGATAGAAGAAGATAAAAGCCTATCATTATATTTTCAAATCTTTTTTTTTTTTTTAGCGAGGTATTATTATTAGTAGCAAATGAAATTTAAGCACAAGTGTTAGGTGTCTCTTCTAAGTTAGCAAACATTAGTATTCACCCAAGAGGCATTTTTCTTACTTATTACTTAACAAAGAGAACTCTGAGGACCATTTCTGATTCACAATCAAAGCTAATTGATTTTCAAAAATAGCCAAGCAGAAGGCCACTTGACCACAAACATTCTTGGTAGATGGTAGACATAAGAACAGAACACACACTTTTTTTAATGTTAAATTGCTAGTGGCTCAGGATTTATGACATTATGTCAAGAATTATCTTAAATAATAATATAATGTATTTTTTAACATAAAGGTAGCTACATTATTGGCTTAATAGCAGTATGGAAAATAAATGAAATTATTTCTGCATATCACACAAGTCTAACCTTATACTCTCTGAAAGTACGTACCTAAGGAAATACATTGGAAAGTGGAATTCTAATTTTCTCTTGTTTGTCCTAGTCAAAAATAAGCCTTTGGCTTTTGAGCATTAAGACAACTTTTAGGAATTGAACTTGCGAAGGATAGAAACTTACTGCAGAAGTTTACACCACCTTATGAAGACATGCTTCTCTACGTCAACTTAAGATGTTGCCAAGGAGGACAATACACAAGAAAGAACTGCCTGTCTCCATAGCAGAACAAGGACTTACAAGCAACAAGGATAAGAGAGATTCTATTATCAGTAAGAAATGATACCTAACCTAAAAAAGAAAGCTGTCATCCTCACACTGCCATGCAACTCAGACTGCATCATTTTTATGAATTACTAAATGTTATGTGGCCCCATTTGTTTCCTGTTCTCAAGTTTGTTGTTGATGCTTTATAAAAAAATTTTAATTATGGTTACTTTGTCCCAGCTCCACTCCTCTATATTCAGAATTCTAGGACTATATCCATATCTTACGAGGTAATTTTTCATGACCTGGACTTTAAATTGAAATGCAGTTATTAGAAAAGATTTGGGTTGTCATTTCTGGGGAAAGGACAAAATGTTCTCTGTGTGAGAAGAAAAGTGAAAGTGGTATTTGTTCCTTGCAATGGGGGACAGTGGCAATGACAGTTAGCTGACCATGTAAGTTTTTTTCTTTCTCCACAGAGTATAATTTTGCTTGAAATCAGTTGTGTAGTCAGAAGTGGCATTTTTCTGTGTAACTCCATCGTCCTAAGTGTTGCCCTGAGACTTGTTCTCATTGATTAATTTAAGCAAAAGTGATTTGTCCCTTTCCAACTGGAGCAGTTAGGAGACTGCTGTGGTTTCTTTATGTTCACTTTCTCCATCTGCCAACTAAGTGCATGATCATTGCATGATGACATAAACAAAATTTAAACTTTTCTTTGCTTAATCCATTCATAATTTTAAATGTATTTACTACAGATGCTAGCATTATTTAAACTTTACATTTGATTAGAGTGTTAACTTTATGAAAACTGTTTTACTATTTTTCCTTGCTTTAGTCAAAGCATGTATAGTAGTGACTGGTTCTAAATGAATAAATGTGAAAGCAATGTAAAAAAAGAAAGGAAAAAAGAAGAAGATTAAATATATGTATTACTATTTTTTTATTTACTCATGTGAAAATGTTAAAAATAAGAGTACAAATATACCATCTGATATCAACATAACTTTGAGAAGCTTAGGTTCTCTATTATTACAGTATATAAATTCTAATATAAATTGTAAAACTTCACACATTTAATTGTGTGTGTATGTGCACGTGCATAGTTTATTTTGTTATTGTTTTTGTTTTGGCTTTAGTTTGTCAAAGGCAGATTTTTATAAAGAAACTTCATGGAGACCTTCAAATGAGGACTGACAATTAAGTTCACAAACTCATCCTAGAAAAAGTGCTACATATCTCCCTGTTGAATATCACTATGTTCAACTTCAAAGTACTCCCCTTGGGAAGGTATGCATTGACACCAACATCTAGTCCTCTCAAAGCAATTTTGGAACTTTTTTTCTGGAATGGCCATCAGAACAGTCATCATATTACCACTGATGTCCTGAATGTCATCAAAATGTATTTATTTCAATATTTCCTTTATTATTGGGTTAAAAAAAATGTCATTGGGGGCCAGGTCAGGTGAAGAGGAAAAGTGTCCCAATAACAATTATTTGTTTACTGGCTAAAAACTCCCTCACAGACAATGTGTGAGCTGATATACTGTGGTGATGCAGGAGCTCCTTCAGGACCATTTTTTTGCACACTTCTTTCTCATGCCAAGATTTTCACTTAAGATTTTCCTGTTTCTGTATTGATGTTTATTTGGTCTATTATGCTTCTCACAGTTAGTCTAACAATTTTGACACACCATTTGACAAACTTGTGCAATTTTTGTGAGTCCTGCTCATTACTGGTTGTCGTGACTTCTCTTCATTAGTGACACCTTTCCTTTCCTCAGAAAAATATTTAATCCATGTGTACACTGACATTTTTTCATGGCCTTATCCTCATAAACTTGTACTATCATGTTTCTGATTTCACTTCCGCTCTTGAGAGTTGAACCAGAAATTTGATGTTTGTCCATTGCTGTAATTCAAGCTCTCACATTCTTGCGACAGCACACAAAAACATGCAACAACAATGAACACCACTCAGCATGACACCTTCACAGGTTGACATAAACACAGCTGTGAGACACTAATATACCTAGGTTATGAAACTATACCAAGCCGGGCTCTGTGGCTCAGCCAGTAATCCCATGCCTTGGGAGGCTGAGGTGAGTGGATTGCCTGAGCCCGCGGGCTCGAGACCCGCCTGGGCAGGCGAGACCTCATCTCTACAATAAATCAAAAAAAAAAAAAAATTAGCCGGGCGTGGTAGCGCGCACCTGTAGTTCCAGTTACTTGGAAGGCTGAGGTGGAAGGATCGCTGGAGCCCAGCAGGTCAAGGCTGCCAGAGCGTGCCACTGCACTCCAGTCGGGACGACAGAGTGAGACTCCAACTCGAAAAAAAAACAAACAAAAAGAAACTATACCAAGTTTTTTGTATAGTGTTGCCAATGTAAGTGCATGGTGGCAAGTTTGTGAACCTAATTGTTAGACCTTGTAAGTGTGTTCTTTGCTATTTGGAAAAAGATCTTTCTCAAGCAAAAACATCACACTTAGGACATTTTAATAAATTTACAATTGAGTTGGAATTTTTTTATCTTTTAACAAGTGTAAAAATCCCAGCATATTGCTTGGCACATAGTAGGCATTTCTTTTTTTTCTTTTTTTTTTTTGATTTGGAGTCTCACTCTGTCGCCCAGACTGGAGTGCAGTGGCCGCTCCCGGCCACTGCAGCCTCAACCTGCTGGGCTCTGGCGATCCTCCCGCCTCAGCCTTCCAAGTAGCTGGAACTACAGGCGTGCGTTACCACGCCCAGCTAGTTTTTTTATTTATTGTAGAGATGAGGTCTGGCCAAGTTGCCCAGGCGGGTCTCGAACCCGTGGGCTCAGGCAATCCACTCACCTCAGCCTCCCAAGGCACGGGATTACAGGCTGAGCCACCGAGCCCAGCTAGTAGGCATTTCTTAAAATGTGTACATTTTTTCCTATTCCTACAGCATTGACTAGTGAGAAAGCAATGACTCTAATTTATTTTTTTATTTTATAAAAATAAGAAAAGTATTGTATTTTTTACTTATTAAGTCCCATGTATATATCTCATTCATTTATTTATTTATGAAACAGGCACACCAAGTTTGAATGTCTTCCACAAAGTCATATAATTAGTCTGTGTCACAGTGACCTTAAAACATAAATTAGTTTTTCTCATTATGTTACTTAGTGTAAATAGTCATTATGCTCTCATAAGAGAATATCTGATAATGCTGTTTCTCTCCTAACTCTAACACAAAAGATAGTGAAAAAATATTCCATAGTTTCTTTAAATGATGGAAGAAAATCAGTTAAATCTTGTTATGGTGTAAACGAAATGCAGCAAAATAATTGAGGTTTTTTTTTTTTAATTTCAACGTACTTGTAGTAAATATTATGCTTTTCCAATATGATTCAAAAATAATAATCCATTTTCATCAGAATCTAGAAAAAGAATGTGCATACTTTCTACAACATAAATTATACAGTGTTACTATCAACTAAGATACAACATTTAAGCCATTAAGATTATTACATTAAACTGGAAATCATTTTAATAACAAGGAAAAAATAAATTATATTCCTAAACAACAGAAGTATACTATTGCAGGACATTTTTCCAAGTGGCTTTGGTTGGATCCAGTTTCCTATCAACCAGCCTTTCCTTGCTGGCAATTCTCAAGAATAACTGTAGGGTGTCCTGAAAATGTAATATCCTGAGAAAAGGAGGAACTGCTTGAAATAGCCTGAGATGGGCTTCTTTTCTCTCCTAGGAAATATAATATCTTGAATTAGAAGGAAACTGTTCAGAATAGTCTAACCTTTGTTTATCTTTTTCATGGAAGCAGGTTGTTCTTCAATAATTTTTCCAACATTTCATGGGATTTTGTATTTGTAAAATCCATGGTAGGCTGCCACTAAGGGTCTTTTGCCTGTAGTGCAAAGTGGGGCATGTGGAGTCAAAACTTCATTCATCCTGGGTCTTTTCTTGAGTCTTGGGAACAGGCTCACCCTGGAGCCTAGGTTCTTTTGTCCCTTACTTTCTACTTACCAAGTAATAAATCCACTTCATGTATTTTGTGCTTCATGTATTTTGTGTAAGAGTATGCTCTAACTCAGCAAAATTACACAAGTGGTAACCAATACATGATGGACCTGCTTCAAAACTGTGAACATTATTTTTCATAAAAATTAAAAAGATACTTTGGAGTATTTGAAATTAGTTGAAAGTAAAATGGCATTGTTTTGTTTTTTATTTTATAAAACCAAAGATATAATGCAGTTGGATAAAATGTATCTAGTGGTTAAAGTAAATTTTGGATGTAATTATTAATAAATTTTTCTAAAGAAAAATCAATGATTTCCCTCCAAGGAACATTAATCACACAATAAAAAAACAGCAACAACAAAAAAATATTACAAACATGTACAAGAACAATAATCTTCACTCACAAATACATTATAGCAAAAGAAATGCTTTTGAAAACTAAGCATAGACCATAGATAGATTATATTTCAAAATAGTACAAGCCATCTATGAGAAACCCATAGGCAGCACACTGCTAAACAGATAGAAATTGGAACCATTTCCCCTGAAAATCAGAAAAAGACAAGGATGCCCACTCTCACCTCTCCTTTTCAACATAGTTTTGGAAGTCTTAGCTAGAGCAATCAGACAAGAGAAGGAGATCAGAGATATCCAAATAGGAAAAGAGGAAGTCAAATTATCCCTCTTTGCAGACAACATGATGCTACACCTTGAAAACCCAAGAGAATTGTCAAAAACCTCCTTGCACTAATAAAGGACTTAGACAAAGTCTCAGGGTATAAAATAAATGTGCAAAAGACAGTTGCATTTCTACATACCAACAATAAATAAATGGAAACCCCAATAAAAAGCACTATTCCATTCACAATAGCCACAAAAAAAAAAAAAAAAAAATCAAATACCTTGGCATCTTCTTAACCAGAGACATGAAAGACCTTTACAACCAAAATGACAATACACTGCTCAAGGAAATCAAAGATGACACAAACAAATGGAAAAATATTTCATGCTCACAGATTTGAAAATCAACATTGTTAAGAAGTCCATCCTACCCAAGACAATCTACTGATTTAATGTAATACCCATTAAATTACGAGCAACATTCTTCTCCTGAAAATGACAGTACAGGAATTCATATGGAAACATAAATGACCACGAATCAGCAAAAAAATTCTCAGCAAAAAAAAAAAAAAAAAAAAAAAAAAGCAGGAGGTATCACACTCCCAGAATTTAAAATTTATTAAAAAGATAAAATAATAAAAACAGTCTGGTATTAGTACAAAAACAGGGAAGCAAAAACCCCAATTTTTCAAACAACTCACCTTTGACACAGCCTCCACCATCAACCACTGGGGAGAGGATAACCTATTCAGTAAATAGTGCTGGGAAAACTAGTTGGCAACGTGTAAAAGATTTAAACAAGATCCCCACCTATCACCATACACAAAAATCTACCCTAAATGGATCAACAATCTAAATGTAAAACCTCAAACTATAAGAACCGTAGAAAATGCAGGAGACACCCTTATGGAAATTGGAACTGGCAACCAATTCCTGATCAAAACCCCAAGTGCTCATGCTATAAGAGATAAGACAGACAAGTGGAATCTCATCAAACTGACAAGCTTCTGCCAAGCCATAGAAACCATCAAGAGAGTGGGGAGATAGCCCACAGACTGAGAAAAAATATTTGCCAACTGTATGTCTCATAAAAGCCTAACATCTAGGATCTACAAGGAACTCAAACGTACTGAAAAGAAAAAAGCAAACAGCCATATTACAAAGTAGGCAAAGTATATGAAAGAAGACATATGAGCAGCCAACAGATACATGAAAAAATGCTGAGCCTCACTAGTCATCAAAGAAGTGTAAATTAAAACTACACTGAGATACCACTTAACTCCAGTCAGGATGGCCACCAACAACAACACAAAAAACAACAGATGCTGGAAAGGATGTGGCAAAAAGGGAACACTTCTACACTGTTGGTGGGAGTGTAAACCACTACAGCCTCTGTGGAAAACAGTGTGGTGATTCCTAAAAGATCTAAAAGTTGACTTTTCATATGATCCCACAATCTTCCTACTAGGAATATACCCGGAGGAATGCAAATCACTCTATGAAAAAGATACCTGCAGAACATATGTTTAATGCAGCATTGTTCACAATAACAAGAACATGGAACCAACCATGGTGCCCATTGAAAGAGGACTGGATTGAAAAAATGTGGAACATATACATGATAGAATATTACGCAGCCATAAGAAAGGACAAAATCATGAACTTCACAGCAACCTGGATGAACTTAGAGTCTATAATACTGAGAAATCTTTCACAGAAATAATGAACTGAGTATCATGTTTTTACTCATAAGCAGATCTTGAACAATTATTAGAATACCATAAGAAAAAGATTGGCACTAGCAGGAAACTGCCAGGGTGGGGGATATGCATGTTTGGCAGTAGTGGGAATCTGCTGGAAGAGTGGGGGGCACACCTCATCAACCAGGGTACCTGAATAATGAATATTTGTACCTAACCCTGAATTGTACCCCACATTGTTAATAAAAAAAAAAAAAGAAAGAAAAGAAAAAGGAAAGAGAAAAAATAGGAATTCAGGTTGAAAGCTCACACATATTTTCACACACACATTAAACTAAAAAAAAGAGAAGAACAAAATAGCAAAAGAAAACCACCAACAACGACAAAAACCCCTGAAAGATGAACACTCAATCACTCACATACACACATAAACAGAAAACAAAAAGCAAAAGAAGAGAAAAAAATGATGGATGCAGAAAACCCTCATATACACATTCATGCACCAAGAAAAAATATAGAAAAATTGGAAAAATGAACAAAGAAACAGACAAAATATAAAAATAACTTAAAAATTTTTAAAAAAATTCTGCCCTCTTGTGGCAGGTTCCATAATTGTTCCTCTCAGCTGCTCCTTGGCAGTCTCCTGCAGAACTCGACTCATCCACTTTCTCCCCAGCGTCCAGGTCAGGGAAAGAGGAGGGAGCGGTGGGGGTGGGTAAGGCTGCACCTCCCTTCGCACCCTGGCATGGTCAGAGGGATCCCCTCCAGTGGGAGGTGCGGGAGTGTCTCTTCCCCAGGTACTGGAGGGGAGTGACCCAGCTAGGGCTATTGTGGAGTCGAGTCCTTCTATGTGGTTGAGTTCCAGGCCCTGCCTGGGTCGATCCCTCTCAGTTGTGCCCCAGCTGTGCGGGTCTGACTTTCCCAGGAATGTTGAGGAGGAGGGGGTTGGGTCAGCCCCAGACTCACCACTCACTGATTTCTTTGGAGGTCTTCCTTGTCCACTTTTCTGGCCACATCATTTGTCCCTTGGTTGAATCAGAGTACAGGGTATGGTGCCTGGCACTCTGCACTCATCCTGTTCCTCCAGAGTTGGTGCTTTCAAGATGCTCCCTCTGGGTCACGATCAACACCTGAGTAGTTGATCAGCCAGTCACAGAGACCGGCTCTGTTGCTCCGTGGTGAGCCAGGGCACTTTCCTGCCCCATTTTCAAGACCATGGCAGGGGGCCTCTTTCGTCTTCTCCAGTGGGGCTCTGCCTCCGGGCTCCCTCCGGAGCCCTTGCTGCCAGTTTCCAGCCAGGTGCTGCAGTGGTGAGGAAAAACCCAGAGCCAGCAGTCTTTCCCGCTGCAGTGGTGAAGCAGAGCCTAGAGCCAGAGAAGCTTCTTTGCAGGAAGGTCTTTGTCAGTTTAAAAAACAAAAATGGACGGTAGGCCTTTGTCAGATATACAGTTGGCAAATATTTTTTCCCATTTTGTGGACTGGATCTCATACCTGATGGAGTATTATGCAGCCATAAAGAAGGACAAGCATATGGACATTGCAGCAACTTGGATGGATTTAAAATCTGTCATACTCAGTGATCTATCACAGAAACAAAGAACAGAGTACCACATGTTCTCACTCATAAGCGGACCCTGAACATTTACCATAATACTATAGGAAAGGGATTAGTGGTAGTGGAACACTGCCGAAGGAGGGTGGGGGAACACATAACATCAATAAGGGTAACTGATCTCAAACCAGTTGAAGTGGGATCCAAAGAGAGGCCCAAACTTTACCTGGGCAATGGCCACTTGTGTACCTAATCCTGATTTGTACCCCAGACCTTTAAAAGAAAAAGAAAAAATAATTAAAAACACAATTTCTTAAATTGATTACATGTTGAAATGATATTTTATTTTGAATATTTGGGTTAAATAAAGCATGTTCTTAAAATTAAAAACAAACAAACAAACAAAACAAAACAAAAATGGTGCTCAACTTCTGTGACCTGGGAAGTGCTAGGGACCATGCAGTGTACCTGCAGCACCAGCTGCTTCACCAGGAGAGCCCTGGACGTTTGCTCACCTGCCCCCACTTAGTCAATCTCTCTCGGCAGCTTCTTCCCAGAAAGGGTTTGGTCGATTAAAAAAAAAGAAGAAAAAAAATGGCGCTCAGTTTCTGTGTCCCGGGAATCACTAGGGTTCAAGCTGAGCAGCTGTGGCTGCTTCACCAGGAGAGCCCTGGCTACGTGCTTCTGAGCCCGCCCTCAGTCAGCCACTCGCCATGCCCACTTACCCACCGACACTAAATTTTCCATTCACACACTCACTCACACTGGGACTCGCATAGTCTGACTGGCTCAGCCGTCATCTTACCCCCTCCTGCCGAGTAATTCTTAACACAATTCCTCATGTCTGTCCCCCACCATCCTCAAGACACTCACATGTGCACACACACACCCTTTTCCATATGACACCATCCCCTCCAGAAACACCCTTGCCTTTGTAACCCTCACAGGTAACACATGTTGGTGCTTCAGGACTTGGTTCACACATAATCTCCACCTTCCCAGATCCTAGAATGACCATATTGGTTTTGCTTTTTTTTCTCATGCAACCTGTGCTAGTTTTGTCTTGGTGTTGACACTATTTCATAGTCATAGATGGCATTATAGGTAACACAAGCAGATTGTGTTTACATGTTTGCCTTCCTCTGAGAATGGTAAGCTCTCTGAATTTAGGTTCAGGTTGAATTCATCTGTTTTTGTGGGATCTAGCACAGTATCAGATATATAGCAAATAAATGCCTGATAAAAATTCAGAGTCAACTGAATATGAGGTTTCTAGAGACCAGATGATACCGGAACCACTAAGTACGTTTTTGAAACATGTGGTGGTGGTGGTGTGTGTGTGTGTGTGTGTGTGTGTGTGTGTGTGTGTGTGTGTGGTGGGAGGAGGTGGCTCAGATACAGGATGGGTTTTTGATACTCTTGAAGACTCATAGAAGGACATGGAAGATACACAACTAAAGGCAAGACACGAAGGGAAGAGTGATCAGAATGACATCTAGCCCAGGCTCTCGGTTCCAACTGGCCAGGCTCTGATAATCCTTGTTCTACTGCTCCTCACATGTAGCCTTCAGAAAGTTACTGAACTTTTCTGTGCCTCTGTTTGCTCATCCAGGAAGTGAAGATGATTGTACTACATGCATGCTTCGCTTGTTGTGAGCACGATTTGAGTTCATTTCCAAAACATTTATGTCTAGTCACTGCTGTTTGGGGGTTTCTAAATTAATTTCATGCATCTGTGGGACTGTGGTCTCAATGAACATCAACTTGTTTTCAAGTTTTTGATATGCATTACTAAATTGTCTTTTAAAATCATTGTACCAATTTAGTTCAATAAGAACAGTTGATGAATTAAAAAGTTTTCTTGCAACCTTGCCGACATTTGTTATTTGCTAGCTTATCTGCAAAATAGTATTTTGTAGTTTAATAAAAGTTGTATAGGTGTAGTTGGTATGATCGGACATTCTATTGCAACATGATTCTTTGTGTATTCCTTTTTTTGCGAATCTTTTGTGGTTTTATACATGTTCAGCTTGCATCCCTTGGGCAGGATGCAAGTTGAACATAAAGAGATGAGTTCAGTAGGATTTGGCTTTTCATAATAGGTGTTGAGTATTGTCTTCTTTCAAAATAGCTTTTTTCCTGGTTTTCAATATTGTGCTCTGTGGTTTGTCCAGCTGCTCATGTCTGTTTCCTTCTGTGCTGCCCTTGTTGGTTTATCTTGTGCATGACTTTTCAATATCAATGCCCTATCTCCTCTTCAAGATGAGCAAATATGTTTACATACTCTACTCACAAAGGCAACAAAAATGTAGTAAAATAAATAACTGATTCTGCCCACACTCAAGCCTTTGCTTTCCTTCCTTCCTTCCTTCTTTCCTTCCTTCCTTCCTTCCTTTGAGTCAGGGTCTCACCCTGATGCTCACCCTGATGTAGCATGTGCACTAGTAGCACAATCACAGCTCACTGCAGCCTTTGCCTCCTGGACTCAGGCTATCCTTCTGCCTCAGTCTCCCCAGTAGCTGCTTCTACAGGCACACACACTATACTCAGCATATTTTTTGTTGTAGAGATGAGGTATCTCTGTTGCTTAGGCTGATCTCAAACTCCTGGGTTCAAACAATCCTCCTGTCTCAGTATTCCAAAATGTTGGAATTACAGGAGTGAGCCATTATGCCCGGCCTTGTTCTTTTATAATGTGTAAAACCTCAAATGAATAGTACTGCCACTATTCATGTTATATAACTGAAAATTTAGAGTCATTTTGATATGTCCCTCATCCATCCCAGACAATCACTGTCTTTTAACATTTTTCCTTCACTGATTCAAATCTGTCCCATTTTCTTCTTCTTTGATATCAATCAAATCAAGAAACGACTCTCCTCTGAACTACTGAAGTTGATTTATGAGAGATCTCCCTGCACTCCACGTGTGGTGCTTTTAACATGCAAATCTGACATGCAAATTTTACTGCTTTACAAGGTTCATGACATCCCATTGGCATTAGAATGAAGAGTGCCATCTTGAACATAGTCTACCAAGCTCTGCGCAGCCTACTTTCCTTCCCCCACCACACAGCCCCACTGTTCCAGTTGCTCTGTGTTCTGTGAGCACCTCACTTCTTTCCTCCTACCCCAGGGTGCCAGCACAGGCTGTTTCCAACACTGTTTCCCTTCAGTCAGACGATTCCTGAGCATTACACTCAGCTAGAAATCATTTTTGTGAGGAAGTCTTCCTTGAAGTCAAGCCCAGGCCCTGCTAGCTAGATTCACGGCAGCCTGGAAGTCCCCTTCATAAGTTTTTATAATCATAATTAAATATTTGTTTAAGTAATTAATTAAATGGTTGGCTCCTCTCATAGACTGTATGGGCAAGGCTAGTACAAAGAAGAAACGAATAAGTATTGATGAGTTTTGAGAATATATTTTGGGCTAGTTACTTAACCTTTTAAATGTCATATTTTTTGCTTGTAAAATAACAATTCCTGTTTTGAGTGTCTCACCCAGTTACTTTAAAGATTGCTGATGAAAATGTATATGAAATTACCTGCTCACTGGACAGTAAAATATAAATATTTCTCCAAGTTTACTCAAATAGACTATTTCCCCTTGAAGTCTGTGGGATTTGAAACACATACTTGAATCATATAGGAAGGCTTAAGTCTGATTTGAAGTAAACTCTGTGGGTGCCCAACCTGTAAAAAGAATTGCATGTGAAGTCTGCTTTCTCTCCCACTTTCTGACAGGCGTCTGGCAATGTGTCATCCTTAAAGGTTAACAAAGCTTGCTTGACTCTGAGTGGCATAATAGTCTTCTTCTGCGTTAAAAAAAGAGTAATGTGACAACAAAAAAGAGAGTGTGGGCACCTGCTATTTTGAGACTGATTACCACTATGAGCCACAGAATTGATAGGATAAAGATAAAGAACCTGTTTCCTCATGTGAGTGAGACATTGAGATGCTTTAGAACTCCTGTATATGGGGTTCTCAGAGGCACATGATCTGATCATAAAATGTCAAAGAAGCTCCTCCAAGGAAACACCAGAGCCTTTGTTCCTACCTCTTGTTCTGCTCTGCATCAGGGGAGCAGATTGGCATGGTATTGGAAAAGGAGGAAGTGGAAGGCTACCATGAGTTTACTTTGTTGCATCAGCCAGATCAAACCAACTAAGACTAATTTCTTATGATTTCATGAGCTCTGTGATTGATGCATCCATCAACAGATCTTGGGGCCCCAAGAGTTTATTTCTACTTGGGAGATGGAATGGTGTTACAGACCAGCATCAGTGATTTACAAAAGGGATAGAGAGGATAAGAGGGGAGAATTTAATATTAATTCGTGGGCAAAAACTATGCTAATAACATAGAATAATAAATAAACATCAAAATGCTTGAAGAAAAAATTTAATGCACATTTTGGTAAATTCATCTAGTTGTTTTAACAATTTAGTATGTGAGTACCCAGTGCTTCCTAATCGGGCCCGATTATAATTATATATAAACAAAATACAAAATTTAGGGGAAATAATTATTCTTTAAAATTATGTTATTAAATATATAGTAGAATGCCTACATGAAAACAATGGTTGTTTTTATATATAATGAGTAAAGGCCTACTTTTAAATACGTTGAGAGTTTGTTTGTTTTTTTGAGTTGGAGTCTCCGTCACCCAGACTGGAATGCAGTGGCTGCTCCCGGCCACCGCAGCCTTGACCTGCTGGGCTCCGGCGATCCTTCCCCCTCAGCCTTCCAAGTAGCTGGAACTAGGCGCTTGCTACCACACCCGGCTAATTTTTTGATTTATTGTAGAGATGAGGTCTCACCAAGTTGCCCAGGTGGGTCTTGAACCTGCGGGCTCAGGCAATCCACTCACCTCAGCCTCCCAAGGCGCAGGATTACAGGCTGAGCCACCAAGCCTGGCTGAGAATTTTATTTTTTATATATGCATGTTTCTGCATGTATGTATGCTTGTAGATATTCTTTCTATCATCTCTATATAATTTGCTTTGGAATTTAAAAGGAACTTAGAAAGATTCCAACTTACTGGTCTACCAAATTTACCATATAAACCTAAAATTAGTTAAAAGCTTGAGAAAATGCTAATGATAACAAAAAATATCTAGAGAGGAAGGTAGTCTCAGTTGATTTTAATTTTTTTTTTTTGTGGTTCCTGATAATCTTGAACTAATTTTAAAGACTCATACTAACAAGTTTAAAAGACTGAACTAAAAATGGTGCCATTTTACGAACAGATTTTTCAGACTTATCTTTTTACACTTTTGAATAATTTTATGAGACATTTGTTTTGTTTTTCTGAAAGAAAAATATTTTTGAAATTACATAAAATATGCTTAATTTGAAATCTATAATATTAACATTTTAAAAAAGCAACAATGAAAAATAAAGCATCCAGCAGTTTTTGAAATGAGTTCTTTATGTATATATAATATAAGAACTGTTTATGCACAACAGATGAAGCATGAATGTTGGCAATATGATACGGATGTTTTTAACCTGCATAAAATGATAAATCCAGATAACAAAATTTTCACTGGGAATTTTTTTTAAATCTTTGCTTCCAATTTGCCAAATTTTACAGCCAAATTTATGGATAATTGAAGATTCTTAGATTTGAACTGGAGTAGACCTAATGTATGAGGGGGGACCCCAAAAACATCGAAATTTATTAAAAATTGTGCATTTGTTCTTACATATTTAAACTTCATTCACCTTTAATGTACTCTCTGTTTGATGCAATACACCTACTGAGACCCTTTTTCCATTGCTCAAAACAGTTTTTGAACTCATCAATATTGATGTCTTTTAGTGCTTCTGCCGTTTTTTTGTTTCACCACTTTCACAATGGCAAAACGTTTCCCTCTGAAGACTTTTCATTGAGGAAACAAAAAAATTCACAAGATTGGGTGAATTAGGGAGAGTGGAGAAAGGGAGTCATGCCATTTTTGATCAAAAACTGCTGAACACTTAATGCAGTGTTGTCAGGTGTATTGTCATGGTGGAAAAACCAGTCACCTGTTTGCCACAGTTAGGGATGTTTCTTCTGCAAAATACGATTCATCCTTTTCAAAACTTGCAGATAATAACTGTGGTTGAAAATCTGAGCAAGAGGAACAAATTTCGAGTGTACTAAAAGGAGCCCAGGCTTTTAGTAAATCTACTAAAATATCCTAAAGCATTTTGCATAAGGTAATTGCTTTACTAATATATTCTATTTATTTATTTCCACATAGTATTTTAACTCTTTGTGCTGAATTTTTATGTTCTCTTAAAATTCTCATTTACTGAGTGATGCTGAGTGGTTGGTTTGACTTTTGTAGTCACTTACATCTTAGAGGCATTATTATCTATGGAACAAGATTTTACATGTTCTTATTAATTTCATATTTCAGAATGTTTATGATGTAGTAATTCAAAATAGTTGACATATCTATATATCATATGTATTACATCCATATACTATATTGGATACTTAATGCCCTATTATTTTTCTTGCTTTACATTGTAATTGGGCATTAAAGTTTTTTATTGTCTAGTTTGTTGAACAGAAGCCAAAAGAATATAAAGCTGGAATTATGTAATATGTCTAATCCAATTATAAAATTCACATATAAGGGTTAATTCTAAAATTCTGATGAACTATTATGAAACATGCTCTGTCCTACTGCATTCTCAATGATCCATCCTTAGTTTATTAAGGGCAGAGTATTTTATTTTTGCTCATTTTTTCATCTGTCTGCCTTTTCTTTCATTCTTAAGATTTGGAATTCTGCTTTGTTTTCTTTCATTCCTTTTTAATTCTTTTCCTGCATAGTCGTGGATATGTTTGATCTTTTCAATGCATGTCTCCTAACTTTTCTGCTGAATTTGTGGTGATGGTCTGTCAGTCAGGTTTGATTCATTTTCCCCTTCCAGCTGCAGCGGATACATTGTCCCCAGACACATAGTAATTGCTACAAAACTCAGGACAATGCTAGGAGTCAGAATACAGATCTGAAAAACAAAATGACAAGACTTGAAATACCTAGTATCATGAGGAGCAGAGACTATGAGGCCAGCAGTTTCCACATTTCTGGTTAAAGCTAAGCCACAATGACCAAGTCAAAATTATTCAATTAAATCTTCTTTATTGAATAATCATGTGCAAATCCTGCGATAGTTCTGGGTGTTTTAAAAACTTGCTAAATTTCTAATTTTGCAGTGTTGTGGTGAGACATTCTCAAAGTTCAGGTAATAGTATTTTAGAGCACCCATTTTTCTGATCCCGTGTCCTAAATTTTTGTTGCAGTTTTGAAAGTGAGAAGTCTCAAGTGGCTAATTTCTATACCACAGCAATCTAAGGCAGCTCAATGGACATTTGGCAATTGCAATTGGAGCTCACACCAAAGTCAACTTCAAGTTATATAAAAAATAATATTTTATTTCAAATATTTGAATCAAGTTAAAATAGAAATCAAAATAAATCAAATTAAAATAGAAATATCTTTTTAGCTCATACTGAGTCAGTGGACAGTATGATCTGTCTTTAAGAGTTTCTTCTTACATATAGAAAGCTATAATTTTACTTCAGCCATCTATGCAACCATTCATCCATTTGTTTGTTTAATTATGTATAGAAAGCTCTCATTTTTTACGTTTTATTTTTTTGGTTCACAAGTGTTGTTTTTGGGTGCAGTATTATACAAAGGACAAAGAAGATATTTCTTAGCATTTTTCTATGTATTTATGAAATTCTAAGACAAATTGTTTACATTTTAATATTTTAACGATCAGATTACATCATATTTTATAACCCTCATTAAAAACAAATGACCACCAGGATCTTAAGGGGATGTCTGCACTCCCGTGCTCACTGCAATGTTATTCACAACAGCCAAGATATTGAGGCAACCCAAGGTCCATCAACAGATGAACGGATGAAGAAAATGTGGCATGCATATACAGCGGAATATGAGTCTAAAACAAAAAAGGAATTCTGCCATCTGCAACAACATGGATAAGTCTGGAGGACATTATGATAAGTGAAATGAGCCAGGCATAGGAAAAAAAATCTGCATTGTTTCACTTATATAGTCAAGTAAAGAGACAGAATAGAATGGTGGTTGCCAGGGTCAGGGGGAGGGTAGTGCGGAACTGCTCAATTGGTATAAAGTTTCGGTGATGCATGATGAATGGTTTCTGGAGAGCTGCTGCACAAGCCAGTGCCTAAGGTTACCAACACAGTTTTGTACACCTAAACATTTGTCAAGGCACTAGATCTCACATCATGCGCCTAACACACAAACACAAAAACAAAACAAACAAAAGCAAAAAGATGCACAGGAAAACGTTGGGGAAGACATGCTTATCACTTTGATTGTGGTGATGGTTTTATATGTGTGTGATATAGAAAGCTCACCAAATTGTATTCATTAAACATGTGCAGCCCTTTGTATACAAATGATACCTCAAAAAGACTGTTATAAAAAGAGAGAGAGATAGAAAAGTTCGAAAACAAATCACCACCACCACCAAAAATGTTCAGGAACAAGAAATAGAGTGTATATGTATACATATGCATATACGTATTCACTATATAGACATATATCTATATATTTGTCATTGCCTTCTATGTAATAATTTTTGTTAGATTATTGCGTTAGTTTCTTGCTTTTGTAATATGATGTGTAGTTTGACTTTTAAAAAGTTGTGAAATCTTATCTTTTGCTCTGCAGGAGAATGAAAAAAAAAGTTGCTGTATCCTCAGACAATTGTCTGTTACATGCCAATCAATATAATTAAAGAAAACAGCAATTTCTAGAGTTCTCACAGAAGTGTACATGCAATAAAAAGTATAATGCAGGCAGAGGAAGTGGCAGATGTGTCATGAAAAAAACAAATCTTCAAACCTTCCAAGTGACTTTCAACATCAAGTAGTCTAACTTTTCCAAAGCATAATAATAACAACGTATGGGGTGTGTGGCATTAGACAGACCATAGAATCATTAAAATGTAGGGTTTCCAGGAAACTGAAGACTATTTAATCCAATTTTTCAGGGAAAGGAGAAGGTTATCTTTTTACGTCCTCTCATATTCCATGCTGTGACATTCATTACATGATGATAATCATTGCATGTTTATTTATTTGCATCTCTTATTAACTGATAAATGTCTTGAGCACAAGTACTTGGCCATGGGTTTTGCATTCTTAGAACACAGTACTTTGTCCAGAACATGGTAGAGAATATTATTGAATACGTGAATGATGACAGATTTTCTTCTTTGATAATTGACCAGTAATGAATGTATGTTTGAAAACATTAAGGTTAGAAAACTATATATATATAGTTTTACATATATATATATACACACACCATCTATATACCATCACTTCCATTTTTAGGGAATTTTCTCTTATGTAATTTCCTGTGTCCCTGAAAATACAACAATTGCTGCTAGTGGCTACTGTAAGTGGACGATTCTACTACCTCATCTCTTAGCGATAGCCTCGCAAATCTTTAGGGGCAGGTATTATATACCCTTTCTCATGTCTATTTCACGCCTTCTGTGATTCACTGAGGCCATCTTTCTACTCTATTTAAATAGTTGCGGCCGGGCCTGTAATCCCAGCGCTTTGGGAGGCCAAGGTGAGTGGATTGCCTGAGCCTGAGTGTTCGAGACCCGCCCGGGCAACTTGGAGAGACCTCATCTCTACAATAAATCAAAAACTAGCCGGGTGTGTAGCGCACGCCTGTAATTCCGGCTACTTGGAAGGCTGAGGCGGAAGGATCTCCGGAGCGCAGCGGCTCGAGGGAGCGGCCACTGCACTCCAGTCTGGGCGATGGAGTGAGATTCCAGCTCAAACAAGCAAACAAAAAAAGTAGTTGCGTAGTGTATTGTTTTATTTCTGTTCAGCTTATCAGGAAGTCATCAACGGACTAGGTAGGCACTCTGCTGGATGACCTACAGCATAAAGATGAATAGACATGTATTGCTCTGTTCCAAAAAAGCAGATGAATTTATAATTTTAAAATAAATACTATGAGTTTGTATTGAAGGATAGGTTATTTTAACATAGTATCTGAGACATAAATATGCACAAGGTGCTGTGTGTGTAGAGAACTGGCTTTTAGGCCAAGAAAGAGGTCAGATGAGCAATTATTTCATCTTCTTAGATGTGGCCCCTCATACACACCTGTCAAGATCTATTTGGATCTTTAGTTCATCATACAAATTCAGTTCCTCTCTAACTTTTCACATCATTCACAGTTCTGATTAGCTTTGGAAAATTATATCTTTATGTTGCAAATGTTGATGAGTTCAAGATTAGGCGCTGAGGTTTACGATGTATCTTGAACATTTTTCCAGTTTTATTCACCCATTACATGACTCAGACATAGATTCCCTACTGTTGATGGTGAAATGTTTACACCGTAAAGTTTTCCTTAAAATAGTAACACATTCTACTGCAAAAGACACAGTTCTAATAAGTAACTTCAAACCCTTTAAAGTAGCTGGTAGCTACTTTAAAATTAGTAACTACTTTAAAGTATTTATCATGGACTGGTAGATGATTATGTTCTTGCCTTGTGATAAGTTTTGGATTACAATACAACATTTTATTTCTGAAAAATAGAATCTTGAAACACTTTCTTTCTATTGTATACTTCCAGGTATGGCACACACAAAATCCTAGTAGAGACCTATATATATTGTATGTCTTTTAAAAAATTTTTTAAAAAAGTTTGAATCTGTGAGCCTATGCTCTGCTTCAGTGACAGGATGAATAAAAAATGTTTTATCTTTCTTCTTTTTCCCATGAACATTTCTCACAGTAGCATTCCCTAAATCCTATGCTCTGGATCACAGCTGAGTCTTGGTTAGAAATAGAAATGGGCAAAAGCAGGGTGGCTGCATTTCCCGAGGAGAGAGAAGTTGATTAGAGGAACACCCAAGTGAATATGCCTCCCTAAAATGCTAAATATTTGAAGGTGGCTTTGCTTTTCTGTGGCTTCTCTCTGCCTTCTGCATCACTGACCATTCCCTCCTCTTTTCCTCAGCAATCCTTGACATAACCCTGTTCCAATTTTCTCACTACTTCCTGTGAAATAAGATGTTTCATATGATTCTCTTTCCTTTCTGCCTGTTGGAATCACTTGGTAAGTTTTCTTTTTTTTTTTAATTAAAAATAATACCTCCCATCTCTTGCACAAAAATTGTGACAATCAATCTCTGGGGATGGGGAGCAGGGTTGGGCCCTGGAACTGGTCATTTTTAAAGTTCTTTCAGGTAATTCTAATGTGTAGCTACAAATTGCCTTCAATTTTAAGTAGAACTCCATTTAATTGCCTCCAAAAATGTCAATTTAACATAGCTCAACCTAATATTTTTAAAAAATATTTACACTTGGAACAAGTTAGAAAAAATAGTAATCATAAAACTATGATTGCTTAATGTTACATGGCGGGTGTTTGTGTGGTGTCTACTCACTGACTAGACTATAAGCTCACAAGGGCAGGAAGACTTTTTTTGTTCACGGATGTCTTTTAAGTGCCTGGATCAGTGTCTGGCACATAGAGAAAATAATTTTTTTTTTTTAAATAAAGAAGAGGAGTATTTTAGTTTTTGGAAAAAATACGCGAGTGAGTTTCAAAATTGCAAGACGATTTGTGATTTGAAACTTCCCTCTAACGTCTTTGAAACATTGCACATATCGAAGGCCAGAGAATACTTCTGATGGGAAAAAAATTTTTTTTTGCTTCAATTTTAAGTAACCGTGTAATGGAAAAGAAATGGGTTTGTCTCAGAACAGTCTGCAACTTTGTCGATAGAACGTTTAAACCCATCTTTTTTCTCTTTTAAAAAATTGTTTATTTTTAGGTCAGACTCAGTGGCTCACGCTTGTAATCCCAGCACTATGGGAATGCGAGGTGAGAGGTTTGTCTGAGTCCATGGATTCGAGACCAGTCTTGGGCAACGTGGCGAGACCTCATCTCTAAAATAAA
>CAUYQG010193972.1:0-14621 GCA_963574415.1 Tarsius wallacei
ACACACACACACACACACACACACACACACATGCACACACACGTTGTCATGTCCAAGGAAAGCTAATTCTAGTAAGAATTACAGCACAATTCATAAAAATGGCAGGTCAAGCCCCAACTTGAAACTCCATATGCTGAGAGAAAGTTAAAGACATTAAAATAAAAACAAAACAAAACAAAATTAATGAATCTCAAATTATATCCAAGTGAGGAAGCCAAGTAGAGACTAAGTGTGGCCACTTATTCAGGGATGAAGTACTGGCAGATAGGCTAAATAAGTTCATAGTCTTTGAAAGACAGAAGACATCATGGAAATTCTCGCTGAAACTTGACAGACTAGGAGATCAGACAATGATAAATAAACAGGATGGTCCAGGCCTGGCTGGCAGTGTAAACATAGATAAGTTACAGGCACCAGGACATTCACCTGTACTCGTTAAACAAAGGGTTCAAACAAGATTGTTGCATAGAATACTTAACCTGTCCTTACCAATTGCTGCTGAGCTGGAGGACCCCTGCCAACCTGAGCCTCCTTCCTAAAGGTATTGGATATAAGGTTAGCATGAATTTGTTAAATCTCAGCACACCAGAAGCTGCAGAGGGCAATCCCTTGAAGTTTAAACAGAATAAATTAAGAACAAATAGCCACAAAAAAAAAAAAAAATTAACAGTAGTTAGCAAACTTAAGGAATTCATTACTCTCAAAGATGTGGGCTAAAAATATAAATAGATTCTGCAAAAGTTTAGATCAATTCAGAGATAGCCTAGCCATTTGGGAGCTAAGTTTTTGAGGGCAATGACTTGGGGCTCTAGGGTTAGCATCTCTGAGAGTGACATTGGCGGGAGGAGAAAGAAATGTTCCCCCATATTTCTTGGTACCTCCAGGCTGGGCCTCTTTTGTAATTCTTATATATGCCAGTAATCCCTCTCTCTTTTGTTTTCATTCTGGCTTTCAGTCTTGGTTTTTGGTCCCATGCATAACAAAAAGCCTGGTGGATCATCACTGTTCTTCTACCTGTAATATATCATCACTGTTACAGTCTTGTTTCTCTTTTTTCTTCTTCTTTGCAGAACCAAGAAACAGACACTACCTGCCTGGGGCAAGGAAGAGGGTGAGCTCATATTTTACATTTGACTTCCAGAAATGATAAGTGTTCCCCAAAGATCTAGTGCTGCCAAAACCTCATCCTTTCTCCCTCCATCCTAATAGGCCTGTCTGTCCCCATGGAAAATACTGATACCATACTATAGGTTATGGAGGTCATTGGGGAAGGAAGCAATTTCCATAAACAATAATCCATTTATAGATTTCCTTCTCCCCCTGCCCCTCCTCCAACAAAAGGGAGAGCTTTGTGATCCCAAGAATGAAAGATATAAAACATGCCAAAGACAGCATCATCATAGTATTCACTACAACCTAAAAGAAACAAGGATCTGGGATTTGGAGGTAAGTACACATATAGACAATATAGAATAGGGAGCACATGAATAAAGCAGTCCCTATTTTTAATGAAAGAAAAACATGAAGGGAAGCCTTGCTGTTTCCAGGTCATGCACCTTAGCGAATTCCAACACAAAGACCACCTCAATGTCAAAAGGCCATATTCAGAGAGCTACTTCCAAACGGGGAAGTTGGCCCTGCACAAAAATAATGCAGTAACATAACCCCAGGAAAAAAACATGTTTTCAGTTACACTAGGGTCCAGCCCAGCCTTTCCCACAGGCTCTTCTTAAACAGGAACTTGGCAATGGGATTAGCTGAGCTGGAGGCGACATCCTTGGCTCTAGAGGTGAGGCCCATCAGAGTCCTCAGGAAAGTTGGGCAGAAGTTCTCCCTGCTGGTAACAACACTGAAGAATCAGTATCACTTCCATTTTATTAATTTTCCTGACAGACAGCTCTAGTTACCATACAGACACCACAAAACCAAAACATGCGCATGTCAAGTGGCCCCATCTGTGGTGGGGCCCTGCCAAGGTTCATGTCACATCAACACAAGGAAGCAGAACACAGCTCCTCAGACCACGTGCTAGGTCCTGTGAGCCATCCCCTGCTGGAAGAAAACCGCCAGAGCTTGGTTGAAAGAGCCAGAGGAGTCTCTTGGTGACAGTCCTTTATCCTAGGTCTGGGCTTCTTGTGTGAATATAAGAGCCCTGACAGTCACATGGCTATATCTGGCTTTGGGGGCTTGTCTCTAAGCACAGTCATACAGACCTCTCTGCCTTTCTTCATTTCCATCCACACAGGACAAGAGCAGCCTGGATTAAAGAAGACACTTAAAGGAATGCAATGTCCTGACTTGTAAGCTGGGCCTGAGCTCAGAGTTCCACTGAGTTGATGCCTTTGGGCACAAATGGACACAGGAAAAGAATATTTTAAATCAAGGCATCAATTGCTATAAGTATTGCTAGAGTGATGGAAGGAGCTCCAAAACAAGGTAAAACAATTTGTTCTTTTGTTTTTTTAGGTAGACCAATGTTAAATATCAACTGGCTAAATAGTGCCAGTTAGGTGAGTACAAAGAGTAAGTGTCTAAAAAAACTCCTCTAAGTAACACAAATTCACAGACACCCCTGGGGTGAGCACTGACATGCCTGCATCCTCACACTTTCCACCCTCCTGCCACCAGGGCCATTTCCTCAACTTCATCAAGGAACTTGTTGGCAATGGATATAGTAGCCACAGCAGCAAAAGGCAAGAGGTCTCACATCTTTGATCCCAGAGCTTCTGGTCCCCTTTGCAGGACCTTGTGGTGACTCACTCATTTCTTACCTCAACCACTATCAATTCTGCTCACATATAACAGGAAGGAGGATGTTTGCCCAGATCCGCAGCTAATGTCCAAATCAAAAAGGCCCAGACTAGACCCGTTTTCTGCACTGGTTTGCCATCTTGACACCTAGACTGCCTCATCCAAGGACGAGGACTGGAGTGATTGTTATCCCACACTCCAGAAGCCTTCTGGTGGGGGTTGGAAGCTCAATGCAAGACCCCAGAAACACAATTCGGACCTGGCCCAACCTGAGTTGGTCTGGTAGGTAGTGGCCACTTTGGGAACTCTGGAGTGACTGTCCAGCCAGCTCTGATAAGTCAGCACTGCTGCCGAGGACTCGGTTCATTGTTTCACTCTCCATTCAAATAACCACTGCATGTCAGCTCTGCTGGCCTCCTTGATTGTGCAGAAATAAATAAATGAATTATGTTGTTGGGATTTGGGCTTCAGCACAAACACATGGTCTGCATTTATCCACACAGTGAGAGGTCCATCAGCCACTTGATATAAAAGAGCAAAATGATAATTCTTTTCTTTAGGCACTCTGGTGCCATATGGAATGTATATAAATCATATTTTTGTTTTAACAGCGGAGGCTTTGTTGATAGATAAACATGTGGTTTATCTAAAAAAAGAGAGGATTGTGCTTTGAACAATCATTTAATGGCCGTGGATGTGCCAAATAAAAATAAAAACATAATTTTGAAAGAAGTTGGCCTTGTGCCCAAATCTGTAACAAGGAATTTCTCCTTAACCAAAGTGGTTAAAGCCTGTCGATCTGTTTTCAGTTTAAGCTGTGCTCTCTACTCAACCCCACGACAAATGGAATCCTGGGCTAATGTGCTCTAATAAGACAAGACGTTACCTTTATAAATGACCTCATGGAGAAGAGGTTGGCAAGCATGGTGGAGAGGCCTTGAGCCAGGCAGCTCTGGGCTATGAAGCCCAACTTCAGCTCTGCGAGGCAGATTGCATCATCACCCTCTTTCCAATTCCAGCTCGGGATGTTTAGCAGATGGGCCTGTGGAAACAAAAACAGGTATGAGACCTTGCTTTGTTAAATGTTCAATTGTTTAAAATTTCTTCTGGGAAATGCAACATGGACCAACCACTCAGGGTCATCTAGACTTGTCCTTTCTTTCCTTTGCTTGGGTCTAATGTCTGGTGTTTTATTCAGCTCTTCTGTTCATCAGATTTCAGTTTCTCTGGAATGTTGCTTCTGCACATACCAAGACCAAGTCCTCCCCTTGGGTTTGTCATTTAGAAAAATAGAGCCCGGAGGGAATTTCCTCTTGTGACAGGGATATTAGGCCATGTTACTAGGATGCCTGGCAAGGTTGTTCATAAATTGGCTCCTCAGACAGTCTGAGACTGCGAGATGCCTGCATATTTTGGATTTCTTTTTTACCTGCCTTCTCAGTACTCCAAATCAGTGACTCCCAAACTTGAGCAGGCATCAGAATCACCTGTAGAGTTTGTAGAAACTCAGATTGCTGGACTCATTCCCCCAAGTTTCTGACTTAGTACGTCTAGGGTGAGGCTGGAGAATGTGCATTTCTAAGCTGTTGGAGGTGATGCTGTTACTGCTGATTGAGGGAGGGGCACACTTTGAGAACAGTTACCCTAAATTATCATGTAAAATCAGTGTGGATATTTACAATTTCTTGCAGTGGACTGGTCCTATTCAATAATTAGATCAGGCCCTGAGACAAGGACCCAGAGACATGTTCATCCAACTATTTTTAAGTGGTATAAAGCAGAAAGTCATAGATAATACATGGGATGAAAGAATCAAAATTTTAAAAGTTCTTCAGAGTTGGAAAAATCTGCAAAAGATCAAACTGAAAGATTTACAGGGTCTTAATGTCAAGTACAATATTTAGATTCAAAATAAAATCAACCATATAAATTCAAAATAAGAAGACCTAATTTGGCAGCAGATAGGAGACACACACACACACACACACACACACACACACACACACACACACATACACCCAGCACATTTAAGTGTGTGGGTAACCAAAACTTCAAATTTTAGGCCAACCATGTGACACATTACAGAGAAAACCAATGCTAGATTGTTAGAAATGGTCTTTAGATCAAGGAAAATGAACACATCACTCTGTTATGAACTGGTCAGCTAGTTTCAGAGTTCTTGATCCAGCTTTAAGTCACATTTAAAGAAGAAAAAGGATCAATTAAATAACTTGCAGAGAAAAGTGACAAAAACAAGAAGAGGTGAGCGTCTGGAAAATATCTCTTGAGGAACAGTTAAGAAAGCCAGCAACGTTTGGCCTGAAGAAGGGTCATAGCTTCATGGAACAAGATGGTTACATCTGAATACCTCAGATGTTGCTGCATCCAAGATTAGGTTTATCCTGCTTTGTTCCAGGAGCCAAAGTTAGGACTGACTAGCGTGTATTTCAAGAAAGCAGTTTTTTGTCTTGCTTTATAAAGAAACTTTCTAAAGATGTAATTTGTGTACTAAATGGAGATAATTACCTCGAAAAATACAAGGTCTTCCCTAAGACTCATCAAGTTTATCTCCAAGTTGCTGCAGAAAGAACTCTTCCTCTGCATAGAAGATTGACTTGAGAACTCCTCTATGTTCCTGATAATTTCAATTATAGCCCTGAAATGATTATTTTTCTGCATGTATCAGCAAATACAAGGGACACCAAAGAAGGCTTCTCTTCACTTTACAAATAATATATAATAGTTGAACTACAAGGATGGAAGAATCCATTGAGGATACAAAGAACCAGTCCAAGGGTCCATGCTCTGCTTTTGGAAATATCACTCTTATGAAATTCCTTCTTGCCAAATCCACTTCTGTGACAATCGTGTGTGTCCCAAGTCAGCAGGGGTTATTCCTGGGAGAGATGACTTTATCTTCTCTGATGATAGTATTGTTAAAATACTCCTGTGAAGGAGCCATAGCAGGTGGTAATTTCTGTCAAGCTCAGTATCAGAGATCTTCCCCACATTGTATACTCAATTCCAACAACCAGGCCTACCCTTTATCTCATTTCTCTTCCTACTCTTCACTGGCTATAGAAAGCCACTTTCCCCCTTTACATTCCTACATCATAGAGAATACATCAATTTAAGTGGAGAAACGGTATTCATTTATAGTAACATCATCTGAGAAGTATTAGGAGAAATTAAATCCAAGTAACAAACAAGTAAAGCATTGTGTGTGAACGGAGATTCACTTGGTCTAAGTCCTAGAGAGACACCTCATAACCTTCATGGCACCTTCAAGCAAACAAGCAAAACCTTTCCAAGAAAGTCTCTTATATCCCCATGTGCCATCTGGGTATGAAACTCAGGCTTTTAGTCCTTGGTTCCCTTATGTCCTCATCTGGTTTGAGTTCTTTAGACACATTTTACACATTATTACACAAGAAAGTCAAGTTTGTTCCATGTCTCAGGCTTCCATGGCCCCCTTTTTTGGCCATGACATTTTCTCCAGTCACAGGGCAGGGGAGTGAGGGTGACATGCTGAAAGCTGGGAGGTAAATTTGTGTGCATGAAACAAAGAGGGAAGATTGAGCTGGGAACTCAAATTCTTTGTTTCTGGCAACTTCTTTCCTTTTCATTTGAAGAAATTTGGATCTGATGAAAAATGCCAGTATTACTACACAGGAGTCTGGAGGCAAATCCTCTCTAATTTGCAGAATATAAATAGCAGATCTAACAGGACCAAGGCCTCTCTCTGTTTCTGCTACTGAGCCCCCCTTCCCCCCATTCCATGGAAGAGGAACATGAAAATAGACTGTCCTGGGAAACCAGAAGAGATGAATTCCAGTCCCAGGTCCTTCTCTCACTACATATAACCATGAGGGACAAAGAAGGCCATGTAAGGGGAAACACTTTTCCACTACTACCCAAGTGACAAGGTTTATAGTGAGAAAGCTCAAAGAACTTCCATCTGCATTGGGCCATTGTGACTTGGCTTCCAGAGACAATGGCCTCTTTTACTAGAGTCTACTGGAAAAATAAAAAAGTATGTTAATAGGCAAATCATTAGAAGCGACACTTTTCCAAGACATCATAAATCATGCTTTCCTTGAAGAACTTCAAGTCATTTACACTCAAATTGAAGATGTCCTATACCATCCTTCTTCTGCATTCAGAGATGGCCAGAGTGAAACATATATCTCTATGAATTCTAGAGATATTAAAAAGATACACTTTGGAGAGCATCAGCCTTGTCACAAGGCCTAATCTCAAGAACCACGGTTTGGTTCAATGGCTCCATTTAAAGAGACTCTTTTGTCTCTCTGCTCATTGGCTGCTAAGTGACCATAATTTGTGCCCAGCAGAGTTAGACCCCCTGGTCTGAGCTTACTCTGGGATGCTAAAAGGCACCCAGATGGTCCAATGAATACTAGAAAAGACAATGGATGTCAGAACTCTTTTAAAACCATAAAATATGACACAAATGTCTACAATTATTATGATGACAAACCCAGGGACAGTTTTATATGGAGAAAAAGTAGGCAAGTTTCCTTTCACCCCTCTAGGGCTAGAACATCACTGTCTTTAGATCATAAGGGATTGAAATTCTTTACATTTCAAGCCTGGTATCCAATTACAAAATCAACTATTCCTTGAAATATGTTCATAGTGACATAACTTCACAAGCACAAACCAGATCCTTTCCTGAAAGCAAGCTTTAAGTCTGAGCATCTAGGATGGATGCAGAGAAAGTGCCAAGAGGAGAAGAAAATAATATTGAAAGAGAAGACGAAGAAAAACAGATTGAAAGAGTAGGTCAAAGTGTCTTAGGAAACAGAGCACAATTGTGAAGCAGAGTGAAGAATGTCCATTTGGAATTCTACCAGGAATGAAATGACAAATAATGACAAGCAAACTTTTTGTTCTTACTCTAGAAGCCAGAAATGAAATGATAGAGGAAAAACTACCTGTTCAATGTCACTCTATCCCGTGTCCTTACTAATTATACAGAGATCTGTGCCTAACTCTGAAACCCAGATAGACTGGACTTAAAACACAAAATGTGTTTTAAGCAAATAATCATGGATCAGTTGATATCTTCCTCATTGTTTCTAAATAATTACAACACAGAGGTTTGCCAAAGACATTCAGGTTGCTATGATCATCGTGTGATTACTGACCAGGGACTGTCTGAATCCTAGACCAGTCGAACCACGTTGAGTTTGACAAGAACCACATAGCTGAAATCCTCCTTAATTTCTTGAAGATGCTGTATCAGCACTCATTGGAAGGAGAAAAAAAGGAACTGACAACCCTTTCTAAACATACAGCATTAATTTTCCTATTCAATCTAAATGCAGCCAAAAATCTAAACATCTAAAAGCACTCCCACACTAAATGAAATTTCAGATCACAAATGAAAGAAGGAGTGCTTGTTGCCACAGGAGCTGTCACCAGTCACAGAATTGCTAATAAAAATCACCTCCACCTACGATGCTGCCATCAAAAAAACTTCAGATTGATGCCTGTGTGTTACCCATATCCTCACTTTATCTCGTCATTGTCCTTGAGCTTTTCAGAGACAAACAGGAGAATGTGACCTTGGGTGCCCACCACCAAACCCCCTGGCTGGAGAGCAACACGTTCTGCAATGGAGCCACCTGCCGAGGGTTGGGCAATGGCTAGCGGCAGGCAGCAGTTCCGAGTGGTGGGCCAGTCACCGACAGCAGGCTCCACTCAGTGATGGCCTCTCATGGGCTCCCACACAGCAAAATGGGCCAACATTTGCCAGCAATTAAGAAATAATGGCACAGCGCTGGTGCATTTGGCAGAATGGGGTTTTCTCTGGGTCACCTGACTGCCTATTTTGTAGGGAATATGGCCCATAAGATGGGGCATGCTCTCACTCATAACCCATTAGGGAGTTATTCTGTCTAGATAGGACACCTGGTTCCAGGTACTGAGCAGCCTCCAGTTTCTAAGCTTCATTAAGGAGATAACTGGTACCATATCAAACAGAGAAAGGTGCCACCTTCCCTCCCCCAAAGCTGTTTTCTTGGAAGTTTACTGACTGACCGAGGGAAGGAGCATTGCCTTTGAATGAGAGACTGGACTCTGGTTTACTGAGAAATGATCACAGCAAAATAACATAGGCTCCAACATTTGTTTTCTTTCCAATCAATCCCCCATTGTTAGCTGTAACACTAGGAAAATTCCTTTCTGTTTAATCTCTGGATAGTCAACTATTTTCCTGAATTCAACTCTGCAAATTCTCATCCTCAATTTGAGAATGTGTTCAGTATTATGTTCTTACAGAGTATATTATGTTCTTTTCAGTTTAACCTGTCTCAGCTAGAGAAGTCCTACCACTTGCCTGAGGCACTCTCTATACCTTAACTGCTAAATCCCTGAGGGTACAAAATAGGGCTTCTCTCTCACTTGGATCCCTCCTGGGGCCAAGTGGAGTGCTAACCACCTAGTAAGTATCCATTAAATATTGACTGAATACATAAACTACTGTAGCACATAAAAATGAAAGTTGTTGGAATTTAGGTACAGACAGGATCAAAAGATTGATAGTTCTAAACCTAGGGGTTGAATAGATGCTTTCTGAATGAATGAATCAGTACATGAAGGAGCTTCCTTTCAGTAACCAACTGCAAACAAGTCGCTTCAAGTGGCTTGAACTAAAGAAATGTCCCAGGGAGATTAAAAATCTACCATACTTCTTTACCCAGGCCTTTGAGTTGCACTGGCATGTGTGCACACATGTAGGCACCTGAGTGGTGTGTGTGTGTGTGTGTGTGTGTGTGTGTGTGTCTGTACAGAGAGGGAGAAGTGACTGGGCCTTATGTCTTTAGGCCTGAAGCAGGCTCTCACTGTCCTACCTTGTTGTGATACTGCAGCATCTGAGTGATGATTCTTATCTTCGGATGGTAGTTCTTTATGGAGATTACTCTGAAAAAAAAAACAAAAGTTGAAGCAGGGTCTGCTTTACCCATGGAGTCTGACAGGAAGATTAATTTGATTATCCCCAAAGGGGGTGCTCGTGGGACCAGCAGCCAGGGTTATTCTGAGGGGTTGCAGACACTGGGCCAAGTTAACTTGTTTTCCCCCTGAAATACCTCTTAGTAATGTGAAAAAGAAATCACAAAAGGGCCACAGTCTGTGTTCTGGGCATGAAAAATCTGAGGGCCCCCTGTGATGTCTTGGGGATGTGTGCATGTGTACATGCATATACTGGGGTGTGGGGGGCCTGAAACAGGGGTCATGGGCTTACTGCCTATATAGATATAGAAAGCAAGTTCAAATCCTGGGGCCTCCAGAAATTTGAAATCTCCCACACCCTAAGGACTAGCCTAGAAACAATCTGCTCTGAGTCCAATGCTCCAAGTTAACAACTTGAGGCAACAATGACAAATCAAACAAGCAGCATGACAAATGGTTCTAATTGTGGCACACACTTGGCAACTCTCACAAAAATGATTTCTAAGCAGGGCTCTTAGGATGAGATTAAGGACTCAGCCTTCCATAGCTAATAAAGTCTAAAATATGACTTGAATGCTGATTAAAAATAAGTGCCAAGGCCTTGCGCGGGTCACAAACCAGTAGAAAATTGTCCCCCACCTGCCCTCAGTCCAAACTGTTAAGCACTGCTTGAGCCTACCTCAACCCTCACTTGTCTTCCCCATGTCAATCACTGCTAAAGGGAGGGGCAGGGAGCAGATGAATAGAAACACCTGGGTTCTAGTCATAGCTATTGTACTAATGAACTGGGCAACCTTCAGGAAACCCCTGGCCTCTCTGTTCCTGTTTCCTCATCTGGACACTGGGGGCAACAGTACCTGTTTTATTTACTTCACAGGCTTGGTATGAGCAGCAAATGGGAGACCAGATGTGAAAATGCTTTGAAATCATTAAAAGCTCTCTCTACATGTAAGTTATGGTTTTCATCATTACCAACTCTGTCAGAGGTGACATTGTACATTTCCTTCTGTGACAAGGAAGGCTAAAGAATGGAATTCCACAGAAAGGTCAACCCCCTAAGCCTCATCAAAAATGCAAGTGCATTGATCATGACTGCCCCCACAAACCTCCCACCAAGCAGCCCTCCCCACTTTACCCCTTTTAGTGCAAAGATGGAGAGAAGGCAGCCGGGAAGCAGCTTTATCTGAAAAGCTGCAACTTGTGAATTTAGAAAATGGATCACACTAAAGCCTCTCCCGGCACAAATCCACCCTGGGTTTTTGCACTTGAAGGATTTCATTTTATTTTTGAAAAAGTATTGTGTTAGCCCATGCTTATAACTCAAGGACTTTGAGCCTCTGTCAGCCCTGCCTTGCAGTTCACAGCCTCAGCCAGTTTTAGGCATTAGCTCATTTCGAATGGCTTTTTGACATTTTAATTTTAAAAGGAGCAGATTGGTCTCATTAAACTAAGGAGGAAGGAGGATTATACAAATAAGAGAAAGACAAAGTCCATTTTTTAACCCTGAACTTCCCATTTCCTTTTGCTGCCTGGGTCTCAGTTCTGGTTCTACACCATTACATTTCTGATACTACCGTGGACCAGTAATTTCTGTACATTAGCATCCTGCCAATCCCTCTGGTATCTATATGACTTCATAAACAACATATTGCAATTAAGAGAAATGCCCATTTCAAAGCCATTATCCAGTCCCAAACTTCCATGTGGGGTCAAAACATTAAGCTTCATCTTCATTTGGTATTCCATTTGGGATTTTTAAGATAATAGAACCTGGTTCCTTGAAGGTTACATTTTTATGACTCCAAACAACAGAAAAATGTGTCAATGGATGAAAATTTTCCTTTCTTCAAAGAAAGGAACAAGTGACACACCCTAAACTGGGGCTGGTGTCTTCAATGTCCAGCTGTAACTCATTAGGGAATAGCTTCAGGTGTGAAGCCAGTCTCCATCCCAGCATCTCTCTGTACTCAACTTCCTTAAAACAACTGTATTGAGCATATTGCCAAAGAAAAGTGAGTAGAGAGAGAGGATGGTGCCAGATGTTACCTGCCAGACACAAGGACCAGATGCTTTGGGGAGGATTTCCTCCTCCGAAATGCATCTAAGGAATCCTCCCACTACACTGATGGGGAAAACTCATGTCACTTGGGGCCACTGATGGAAAGCAAAGACAAAGGAGATGCAAGCATTGTCAGGACACAAAGGCAACTTCCTGGAACCTCAACCTCAGGTAAATTCCCAGGGCACAGGAAACCAAGCTACAGAGAGAGAGGAAATCTTTGGCCCAAAAGATGGCAACTCACAATTAGGCAAGAGTTACTGGGAATGCAGTGGGACTGAAATGTTTTCTCTTAGTTCATCTCCAGAAGATTCTGTTTATTACTTCCTCTTAGCTCTCTTAACCGTTCTGCAGTGTATGCTAAAGAAGAGACACATTCCAAAAGGCCTGGAGCAAAATGTCTTGAATTTTTAGTCATTTCATAGTTATGTGATGTGATTGTGGGTCTATGTGAAAAACAAAAAAATTGAATGATTTTTTCTTCTGAAATGAGAAAAAAATAAGGCATTAGAGTTGGGGCCTAGATTAACAGTAGACAGGACTAACCAATTTGCAGAAAAGGCACTGGGCAATGTGTTTCCCAGAGGTGTCCATCCTCTCCTAGAAGATGTTCTGTTAAAAGGGGAGGATAGTAGTCAAATAGGTTTGAGAAATGCTCTATAGTACATTATCTCAGAGATTCATATTAGTATTCAAAGCACTGAAAAGAATTTTGGTGAAGAACACTAATTTTGGAAAACTGATTCAAACAAATTGGCCAATAAACTCCTTTTTTAGGATAATACTAGTCAACGTGCTGCAGACACATTTGGAAAGTCCTAACAGGAGTTTCTCAACCTTGGCCCTGTTGGCAATGTTGACATTTTGGGCTAGATAATTATCTCTTGTTGGGGGCTGTCCTGTGCGTTGTAGGATGTTTAGCAGTGTTCCTGGACCCTACCCACCAGATGCCAACAGCACTGACCCCTAGTTATAATAACTAAAACCATCTTCAGACATTGCAAAATGTCTCCTGGGGGTTAAAATCACCTTAGGTTAAGATATCTCAGGCTCACTCTCCCTTAGGGACCATGGAACCTTAATCCAGGCCTGTACCCACCTAAATCTATCCTCCCTTTCTGTCTCAAAGAATCTCAAACCCAAAGCCAGTTGTGAGCCCCAGAGCAGCCATCTGCTGAGGGTGAGCTTCCTGTTGGCAGTACCTTGTATGTCACTGCCCTCCTCCCTCCCACAGCCTTAACTCCCCAAGGCCTATGTAAAAAGTTGTAGGGAGGTTTATGGGCAAAGAAGGCCTCACAGAGATAGTACTCTTTAGAAGACTCAAAAGGGCCGCGAGTGTTCACAGGGTGCCAGAGCCAGGGCCTTCCCCAGTCCCCCAGTTACCTCATGATGTTGGAGGCATCTTCAGCATCCGGGTCAGCGCAGTACTTGTTGGCAAGGATTAGGCAAGCATCTGCTGACTCTATCTAAGACACCGAAAGGAAAAAAATCACAGAACACAAACATATAAATAGCCACGCTCGACTGCAGTCTTTCTCTGTTGACAGCTCTAGGGGAAGCTGGTGATTTGTAAGGAAAGGGAAAAAAAATCCTGAGAGATTATAGTTTTTGTCAAAAGTGTAGGTTGCAAGTTCTTGTTATGGTATAAACATTTCATCTTGTTGCTGTTGGAGGGTACAACATGTACCTTGGTAATTATACTTTTCATTTGGCATAGTCACTTACTTGTAGGATTTCCAGATTTCTTTAAATAACAATTAATTAAGCCTTTCAGTCCCCTCCCCACCTCCTTTCTTAACCATCTGCTCCATCAACCTAATTCTTTCAGTAAAGAAATGGAGATGGGTGGGCTAGGCTCCTTCTCCTGGGTTAGCAAGTTAACTGAGTAGTTGAGGATACAGAAATTTAGACTCCAAAGTCCTTCATCTAACCTTTATACATCTTCAGTATCTGTGGACTAAGAAGAGATCAGAGTCCTAAATCAGATAACAGCTCCGTGTTGGTTAGCATTCACTTAGTATTCAGATATTCAAAAGACAACAGATCTATGTGTATGCACTGATGTGTTACAAACGAACTCAAAATACAATCTACTGACTTATCTAAACACAAGCTGAAAGGGATTTATCCCTTAGAGGAAACCATGAGTTTAATGTGCTAATAATTGCTTGCATTTAAATGAGATCCATGAACAATAACTATTTTCTCTACATTCTCATAAGATTTCACATTAGCCATAACTTTGGTCATGTCTGGATAATATTAAAATTAACTGGACTATATAAGCATAAGAATTCTCATGCTGGCTCAAGTCTGCAATCTGTCCTCCCTGGTATATTGTACTTAATAGATCATTCTCGTATTTTGAGGGAGGGCATAATATCCTCCATGGTATGTCACAATTTGTTTCTGGATTTCTTTAATAATGCAAAGAATTCATCCAAATCCTTTTAGATGATTCATATTAGCCAATTATATTATTTACAGAATAATGTGATGACCACAGTTAGCATTTAGACTTCAATGGATTCACGATATTAAAGTACACCCACTGCGCCGGGCTCGGTGGCTCAGCCTGTAATCCCGTGCTTTGGGAGGCTGAAGTGAGTGGATTGCCTGAGCCCACGGGTTCGAGACCCGCCTGGGCAGGCAAAACCTCATCTCTACAATAAATCAAAAAATTAGCCGGGCATGGTAGCGCACGCCTGTAGTTCCGGCTACTCGGAAGGCTGAGGTGGAAGGATCGCCGGAGCCCAGCAGGTCGAGGCTGCGGTGGCCAGAAGCGGCCACTGCACTCCAGTCTGGGCGACGGAGTGAGACGCCAACTCAAAAAAAA